>CAODLS010290351.1:0-13801 GCA_948243855.1 Flueggea neowawraea | reverse complement strand
TTGCACCTACTAAAACAAGAGTTTGTATTAGTTTAATCTTGCAACTTTGAATCAAGAGTTTGTAGAGGTATAATCTTGCACCCATTGAAGCAAGAGACATAGTGGATTCAAAATCTCAAGGGGAAGTTTGAGGAGTGGATGCAGGCTAAGAGGGTCGAACCACTACACATCTTAGATTTGATTTATCTATCCCTTATCCCTTCTCTTTATATCTATTATTTGTGTGAATTTGATAAATTGTTCTTACTTTGTATTTGCTTATCTTAAATATTTTGATAATTACAAAAATATTTTTAAACAAGTTTTAAAAGTTAGAAATCTAATTCACCCCACATTTGGATTGCCATTTCGAGCCAACATAGATATTAAGACGTGCTTTGGGATTTCAACAGGCAAGCTATGCCAATCCGATCAATACTGGGGGTGGCTTGGCTCTATGATGGAATGGCGTACTCAAGCTGGATATTGTAAGTAAATCCTGAAATTTTATCGATTTAGTAGTAACAGAGGAGGATAGAAGTTGGGATCTCACTTGCATTTATGGTGCCCCAAAAGAAGAGGATAGGCAGGAGGTGTGGGAAGAGCTGGTTCAGTTTCGCAATTCTAGAGGTGAATTATTGGCTCTATTTTGGGGACTTGAATGCGTGTCTTTGGGCAAAAGAGAAGATAAGTGTCTTTCCTCCTAATATCCATCAAATGAACTTGTTTAATTCAATGGTGCAACAGTGTGCATTGGTGGGTTTAGGATGCATCAGAGAACCCGATACTTGGGATAATAA
Source organism: Flueggea neowawraea (assembly GCA_948243855.1). Classification (NCBI taxonomy): domain Eukaryota; kingdom Viridiplantae; phylum Streptophyta; class Magnoliopsida; order Malpighiales; family Phyllanthaceae; genus Flueggea; species Flueggea neowawraea. Next base: position 13,022 of record CAODLS010290351.1, on the reverse strand, counting down.
GAGGGAAGGGAGGTGAATACCAATGAGAGAATTGATTGGGCTTTCGCCACTATAGACTGCTGTTGCCTCTTTCCAAAAGTTGTTGTGGAGCACTGATGTTTACTTGGATCAGATCACAGGCCAAGTTTTATACTATTTGATTCACAGCCGACTAAAATTCCTAGAAGACTCAATTATGACTTGTGATGGGAGGATAAACCGGGGTTTGAGGATATCATATAGGAAGAGTTCTAGAGGGAAAGACATGGGTCAGCTCTCTTTAATGTGCAAGCTAAAAGGTTGTCTGAGTACTCTTCATCATTGGGGAAGGGAATCATGTTCAAATAGTAAAAAGTGAATTGAGGAGTTGACGCAGGAGCTCAATGTAATCTAGGCCAAGGAATAAACCTCTTAGAATCCCTTGTTTTGTTGATTTTCCATTTGCATTTCCACTTACATATTTTATGCTTAATATCTAGTCGAATTGGATTCTATTAGAATAGAAAAAAGATTGATACATTCCATGACAATGAAATTTACCAAGAGTGATATAATTACACTGCTATAATTTAAATAAAAATTGAAAAATGGAGGATATAGTATGTATATGACTAGCAATACCAATACGGAAAAAGTAATTCCAAAAATCTAATACAAAAAGAATATAAACAAAAGTAAAAGATTTTTTACAATAATTTTTTTTATCATACAAAAATGCCAACATAAATTTTGTTCGTTTCAAGAACTTGATGTTGATAAATTTGTTGATCTAGAAGTTCATTTCGGACAATTGAACCTTCTTGAACTGATTCTTTTTAAGAACCAAAAAGATTTGTGCCAAAATAATATATCAAGAAGACTAAAAGGCCTTGGAAACGTAATGGATCTTGAAGTACTATTTCCGCATCCCCCTAACCAAATCCACCCACATTAGGATTACTCGCTAATGGTTGATCCAGTTTGACAGATTCGCCTTCCCTCATTCCTTTTACCGAGCATAATGATGCTAATCGAGCTTTAATGAGTTCTAATATGCAACGCCAAGCAGTTTCGCTTTCTTAGTTCGAGAAGTGCATTGTTGGCACTAGCTTGGAATGCCAAATGGCTCTAAATTCAGGGGCTTCCGCTATAGCTAAGCACGAGGGGAGGGTAATTTTGAACATTCCATTAGTCGTGTATCAACTTTCCAATAAAAAATACTTGTATACATAAAAAAACCCCGGGTTTGACAGGTTAAATGCATTAAAAAGGACAAGTTTAGTCACATAGCTTCATAATAATTCTGTAAATTTTCGGCATAATTTCCTTCGGATTGAGCATACATCCATTACAGTAGTTATTTGATTCAAAGAATCTCCATTCTAGAACCGTACGTGAGATTTTCATCTCATGTGACTCCTCCCTTATGTTCATAATAAGAATAAATACCATAGAATAAAAAAGGAGTGAAATAATAAAAAAGGAGTGAAATATTCTCATTATGAACTGAGCAGGACTAGTGTTTTTACAAGAAATCTCTAGCCAACTCCCCTGCAAAAGCTCTTTTCTTAACACCAAGCGTGTTGGTACTAGATAAAAATGTTTTAAGTTAACTCCAAAAATTTCTTTGTCCTCAACCTCCCCTAATTTCTATGAATTAGCCACTTTGACAGTCTTCAATGGTTTTACGGGCATCCAAAGTACGAACAAGATGGATGTTTGTTGACCTAACCATTCCTCTTTGTCCCGATCCCAAAAAGGAAAAGGAAAATTTTTATAACAAAGTTTTTGTCTTGTTGATTCCTAAGCATATTGCTTCTTCCTCTATGCCTCCTATTGGTACTAGTAACCTTTCGCTCAACGCTAGAATCGACAATTGAAGCATTTGAGGCTGCATTACAATAAACATAGTTTAATTCTATATCTACACATCCAAACAACAAGGCAATATATTTCATATATCTTAATATATTTGGGTGGTAATTGACGAAGAACCAATACAAATATTAGTTTTCGTTAGTGTTAAAAAGAAATGGGGCATTGCCAAGTGGTAAGGCAACGAGTTTTGGTCCCACTATTCGGAAGTTTGAATCCTTTCGTCCTAGAGCATACTTATTATATACCTTATTTATATACTTTTCTCTCGGATTTATTCCAACTCAATCAATAGAAATCAATATAATTGGACTCAGAAAGCCTAATTTGTTAATGGAGAAAGTCCTGACGAAAACAATCCATTAAAGATAATGTCAGATGTCAAATTCTTATATTTCAAGACTGAATTACTTCATTTATTCACTTTATTTTTTCCTATGCCCCTCGCGGAGTTCTTCTGAATTTCAAAGAGTATTCAAAATTCTCTGTTTTCGATTATCTAATAAATCACTTAACACTCCCTTTCCAAAAAAAAAAACAGTATACCAAGGACTATACTTAGATTTATTAGATTTGTTGCTAAAATATCGGTATTAAACCCAAAACTCCCAGCGGATGGCCAGTGACCCAAGGAAACGAAAGAATATGTAAAAGGTCCATATATATGTCATGATATGTATAATAGTGGGGATTATGCCATGAATTTGTTTATCATAAAGAGATTCGTTGTTCCTGACCCTGCTTCACCATAATTGTTATCTGAACAAGTAAAGGTTATGTCTTTGTCCGAGTGGGGATAACAATTTTCTTCTGCATGTCCATGAAGTTTTGAAAAATCCAAGCATCTTATAGATAGATAGAGGTAGGAATTTTCAAATAAACCGCACTCCTATCATAAAAAGATGGAATTTACCTAGACTAAGAATGGACCAACTATTAAATCTTGGATGAAATTTTCTTTTACCTATTGTTGGAGAATTTTCAGTCTATACTTTGGTTGAGTTTGGAGAGCGGAAGCGAGTTGAAATAAGAGAAAAAATAACACCAAGAATTTATAGTGGTTTGGCCAACCATGCCTACGTCCACTACCTAAGTCTCACTCATGATTTCTACTATATCGAAGATTGATTCCGACTCAATCCAACAAAGCCTTACAACAAGGTAGATTGTGGCTTACACCTTTAAGGACCTCACAAGGTTGATTCCCAGCTCAAACCTCAAAAGTCATACAATGTTGTTTTCTCTAGGCTCACAACAAACATTTCCCCACTCTCAAAATGAATACAAAAATATGAAAGCTCTATGTTAGGTGTACATGTGTTTGATTAGTGCTCTTGATCTTCTCTCTAGCTTGAATTTGGTGTTTTGGGATTGATGGAATGATGAAAATGTTTGAGACATGAAACCATATGATCATCCATGTTTTTCTGCCCTTGTTTGATGTATTTATACATTTCCATGCCATATGACTGTTGGTAAAGTGAAACTACCTGTTGGAGTCTTCTGGACCATTCGAAACGTACGTTATAGTTGCAAGATGTACATTGATCATGATGATTTTCAGTTCACGTACGTTGTTCTTCTTTTGATGTAAGTTGATCATGTTTCTTTCTAGATGACGTACGTTATTTGTGGTTAATGTATGTTGCTTTGCTCCTTAACATACGTTATGCATAGATAACGTACGTTATTTGCTGTTTCAGCATTTCAGTAGCTTTTGTTTGCATTTTGGCTTTTCTTAATGTATGTTGGCACTCATATAACGTATGTTAAGAACCTCTAAAGCACTGTTTAACAATTTCAAACTTTCCAACATATTCCACCTCAAGTCAAACGCTTTGCACTTCATCAAAACCTTTTGTTCATCATCAAAACATGAAAGGATCTTAATGTTGATTAACCTTGATCCAACACCTATTTCTCTTGGTAATCTATTATTAACAACCTCTTCCCAACTCCTCTCACTATAAATAAATCAATCCTTTTTGATATTCACGACTTGTATCAAACAAGAGAAAAATTGAAAATTAGAAAAAAACCGCTTTATTTGGTTCGAAAAGTTCCTTTTTATTTCCATTTCCATGACCTAGCCCAGGGCACAACCTTTTGTTGTTTCAAAAATTTCTAGTAGTAGATAAAATGATTTCTTCGATTCGACTCGAATTCAAAGAATGGTTCAGAACAAAGAAAAAATGAAAAAAACAAAGAGTTGTATGAATTCACAAAAACTCTGTGGATTGAAACTCAAAAATGGATATCTAAGTAGTTCTGATGGTTCAAAAATATTATTACTTCAATTTAGAGTTCTTAGTGACCTCGACTAGATGAAAATTTTTTTGATGTCGAAGAGCAACAAAGAGATGGAGAGGCATATTATTAAAAAGATGCATCAAGCATATAAGGATGAGGAGCTTTATTGGGAACAAAAGGCTAGAGTCAAGTGGTTGAAACACAGGGATCAGAATACACAATTTTTCCATGCTACAACAGTACAAAGATGAAGATTGAATCTGGTTAATGCTATAAAAAATGATGAGGAAAGGTGGCTAACACAAGAGGCTAAAATTCGGTCTCAAGTTTGCAAATTTTTTGAGCACCTGTATGACTCTACGGACGATGGAGCTGAGGACGAGATTTTACAAGGAATTCCGATGATTGTTACAGAGTTAATGAATGCTTACCTTACCAAACCTCTGGATATTGAAGAAGAAAATATGGTGGGTTTTAGCATGAATCCTATGAAGATCCCATGACCTGATGGTTTAACAACTCGTTTCTACCAAAGGAATTGGGAACTAGTCAAAGAGGCTATCTTTAGTGCTGCCAAAAGCTTCATAGAAATTGTCCATTTAGTGAAGGCTTTTAACAGAACCAACACAATCCTCATCCTAAAGGTATAACATCCTAACACTATTAAACAGTTTAGAACTATTTCCTTATGCAATGTTTTCTATAAAATAATCTCTAAGGTGTTGGTTCTACGTATTAAACCCTTTGTTGAATCAAATTATATCATCAAATCAAAATGCATATGTCCCTGGTCGAATGATTCAGGAAAAAAATTGTTGTTGTTCATGAATGTCTGTACTCTTTAACACAAAAGTCTAGGAGAAGGGGAATGATTTAGCTGTCAAATTAAACTTATATAAAGCCTATGACTATGTTGAATGGAACTTTTTGCTGGAAGTTCTAAGATATTTAGGGTTTTCAGGAAAGTGGTGTGAGTAGATATATGAATGCATTTCAATTGTACAATATGATACTAATTTTAATGGTAGAAAGATAACCACTATTAATCGTAAGATGGGATTGAGGTAGGGGGACCCCTTGTCCCCATATTTGTTCCTTTTTGTCTCCGAAGCTTTTTCTAGGTTGGTTGAATGGAAGAGGCAGAGGGGTCTACTACAAGGCTTTAGAGTAAATGCAAGAACGTCTCCAGTAAGTCACCTTATCTTTGCGGATGACACTTTTGTCTTTGCTAAAGTTGAAATTGAGGAGATTGAGACTTAGGTTGAGACGTTTAACTAGTTTGTTATTGCTTCAGATCTGAAAATGAACTTTGAGAAGTCAAGTGTGGTCTTTTCTCCATAAGTTATACCGGAACTTAAACAAGTCATACTTGAGAAGCTAGGATGTAAGGAGTATATGGATTATGATGTCTATTTAGTCTTGCCTTCAACTTTGGGGAAATAAAAAATTTAGACCCTAAATTACGTTGTGGAAAGGGTCAAAGCTAAGGCTCTTGGTTGGAAGGAACGACTATTATCACAAGCTAGAAAAGAAGACCTAGTTAAATATGTCTTGCAAGCAATTCCTACTATGCAATGAGTGTTTTCAAGTTACCAAAACCAAATAGGTCACTAAAAGGTTGGAGGAGATAGTCTGGAGATTTTGGTGGGCCACGTCTTTGGAAAGGAGAATAGTACACTGTGTTGGATGGCAGAAGCTAACTAAAAGAAAAGCAATAGGGGGGTTGGGATTGAGAGAGGTTGAGATGCTCAACCATGCTTTGCTTGCTAAAATGGTCTAGTAGATTCTGCATGAACCAGAGGCATTATGGATGAAAAGTTTGGGAGGTAAATATTTTCAAGATGGCAACTTCTTGAGCTATAAACTGAAGGGCAAATGTTCATAGGTGTGGCAAAATATTTGCTGGCGCAAGGAAGCTTTGAGAGCTGGTTTGAGGTGGAGTTTGGGGGATGGAAAATGAATTGCCATTTGGGACACATCTTGGATTCCAACTCTTTCGGGGTTTAAGGTTTTCTTTGTAAGGCCGACGAATACATATTTGGGGAGGTGGAAGAGATTATCAAAATTCCTATTTATAAATATCAAAGGGATTTACTTATGTGGCATTATGACATAAGAGGGATGCTCTCGATTAGATCTTGTTATAATCTTCTTAAGGAGAAGACAGAACGTCAGAGAAGGGTGAAACACCATGTTCAAGCGGATCAAACAAAACCTACTATTTGGTCTCATGTATGGAAGCTAAAAGTTCAACCAAATCTAAAAAAAATTGTTGTGGAGAGTTTTATAAAATACAATAGTCACAAAAGGAAATTTGTTAAAAAATGGCCTGGTTAATAACATGTTATGCCAATTTGCCAAAGAGAAGAGGAGACTGTAGAACACATGTTGCTTAAATATGCATTTATTGAACCAAAGATGATTAACATTTGGATCCTCTTATGTTTTGATGATGATGAGCAAAAGTTGGTAAGAAGCCTTGCTCAAGAGAATGCCAAAATACAAGATGATTAAGCTCAAGACATAACTTATTAGAGTAAAAAGTATAGTTACTTGAGTAAAACATGTTTGAGAGGCCTAATAAAATGAAGTATTCACTCGTGCAAGTTAAAGTTCACTCGAGCAAGCAGAAAACCCAAAAGCATCACGATATAAGGAGTTACTCATGTATGAAATTAAGTTACTTTAGTAATCAGAGCATCATGTGTGAATAAGGGATGATTTATAATGCTGAAATCATGAGATTTAATTACAATGGTAAAAAATCACGCTCACTAGAGTATAAAATATTCTTACTCGAGTAAGTCATAAATGGTAGGAAATCAGGCATCAATCCAACATAAAATACTCTCCAATGGCTAGATTATGAACCCAACGGTCATATGGGAGAGAAAGGCTATAAATACTTGAAAAAAAAAGACAGAGAAATTGTGGATGATCATATGCAAACATGGATCAAACATTTTCATCATTCCACCAACCCTAAGACACCAAAACCAAGCTAGATAGCATATTGCAAGCATCAAGTTCAGACTCCTATTTCTAGCATAGAGGTTTCACTTGTATTTATTCTTAAACACTTTGGTTAGGGGAAAGGCTTATTGTGAGCCTTAGAAAGCAACATTGTAAAGGCTTTAGAGGTGTGAGCCTTGAGAGAAATCAACCTTGATTTATTCTTGAACTAGAATAAAGTATTGTAAGAGTTCTCACTCAGCTTGAAAGTGAAGGTGGCTTTGGAGGTGTTGGACTGGGAATCAACCTCTTTGTAGTTGACCTTGTTGGATTGAGCAATAATCAATGATCCTTATAGTGAATTGAGAAAATCCTAAGTGAGAAACTTAGGTAGTGGATGGAGGTAAGGTTGACCGACCCACTCTAAATCTTGATGTTTATTGTTTTCTCTTCTAAACTCTCTCAATTCCAAAGACAAGAGTGGAAATCTACCCAACACCACATAAGGTCCTGGTCTAGTTTGGGTGCCCTTTATCTATTTGGGTATCCATATCATAGATGCATTATTTTAAGGATTGGTGGAATAATATGAGTCAAGCAAGTAGCGGAAATGATAATTGGGTAGTGGAGCAATGCTTAGTGGTCTGCTGGCAGCTATGGAAGACCATAAATGATCTGGTTTTTAGCAATATTGAGCCATATCCTCAAAGAACACTTACTAGAGTTTCTAATCAATTAAGGAAACTAGCTCTCACACTATGGGATGAGGAACATGATTTGGATGATGCTCGAAAGCCTTAATCCACTCACGAGACCAAGCCACCCCTGGGAATTGTTAAAGTTAACTGTGATTCTGCATATGCTTCACAAACAGGTGTAGCTGGCATTGCTATTGTGGCGAAGGATCATGATAGTTTTTTGCTAGAAGCAATGGGAAAGAGGAGTAAGGTGAGATCAATATTGCTAGCAGAGATGCAAGCTGTCAAGCTTGCTCTTACTTTAGCCAAGCAGTGACAGTGGAGAAGGATTATGGTTGAAACAGATAGCAAACAAGTTCAGAAGGAGATCAAAAAGTAGGAAGGACCCTATCAATGGAAAATTGTGAGTGTAATCAAATATGTTCACCAATTACAGAAGAGTTTTCGTGTGTGCAAGATTGATTGGATTCCTAGACAGGCTAATAGAATTGCAGACCTCTGGGCAAAAATGATGCTTGGCTCATGTATTCTTCAAGACTATTTTTCAAATCCAGCTTTTCCTGTATGAACTTTGCTCTTAGAAGAGTCTTATTAATAATAAATTTGTCTTTCCTCGCCGAAAAAATATCAAGGAAAAAATGGACATTATGGTACTCAGTTCATCTACCTGATATAATATGTAACTGCCAATTTGACATTATAACAAATTTTATTAACTTGATAGTGAATTACTATCAATTTCCATAGCTACGGAGCATTAAGTACGTGTTCGCTATAATGCGGAGTCCAGAAAAAAGGGGCTCCGCTACAAAAAAATGAGAATGTTAGTCACTCCTATTACTAATATTATAATATACAGCCGCACATTATGTTATAAAATTACGAAAGTGCTTTCTTTTTCAATTGTGATGTATTATAATCAATATTATATTATTGTCTTAGAGGCAGAATTGTAATACTATGGAATATTGGATGGATTGCAGCGTTACTTTCATTATATTTTACTCATAAAATTATCACTATCAAAGACGTGCTAAAGCAGGGTAATACGAAGTTATCAATATTACATTACCACCTTCGGTAGAGCATCAATAAAAAAAACTAAGATTTTTTGAGCTTGCAACTAAAAAAACATTAACAATTTAACCAACAATCCCTAGCACTCAATATTTTTCCAACTCAAATGAACCAAATGAAAATACAAAAAACAAAAAAGGAAAGTAAACAGAAGGGGTTTGTTCAATATCACCAAAAATAGATGAATTGGAAACAAAATTCTTTTATTAAGGGGTTTTGTTAAAATATCAGAGCAAGTAGGAAAATATTTATTACTAGTACAAGTATATGTTGATGACATTAAATTTAGTACTACTAATAAATCTTTGTGTAATGAGTTTTCTATGCTTATGCAAAAACAGTTTGAGATGAGTATGATGAGGGAGTTAAATTACTTCGTTGGACTACAAATCAAGCAAATGAAAGATGACATCTTCATAAATTAAGGCAAATATGTTACTGATTTGCTTAAAAATTATGGAATGGAGAATGCCAAGTCAATCCCAACTCTAATGAGTACAACTACTAAACTCACGAAAGATGAACAAAGTAAAGATGTAGATGAGAAGGTATATAGATGTATTAGTCTTTTTGCTACATCAATTCTTTAATGTGCGCATGGCACGCCATGTCAAAAATTGGGTAACAATTGTTTGACTTGGAACTTGAGAATTGTTTGAGATTGTTAAGTTGGTAGATGTCATATATAGTGTGCTCCAAATGAAGACGCCAATCCATCAATGTAACTTCGGAGTTTTTCTCAGGGACTCGGCTCTGTCATAAAATCAAATCCAACTAATAAAAGTAGACACAACATTTTTGGTAACATGTTTCTTTTGAAGGGCTTTGATCACTCATATAGATGTGAGGAAAGTGTATTTAATTGAAGAAATATATAACATTTGTATTTTATATTATCAGGTTTTTCTCTTTCTCGATGTTGTGAACTTTAAATGTGCAAAAGTTTATATTGAGTAATGAAGGGTTTTCGTGATCGCTAAAATTATTATCTTTGAGGTTTAGTTATTCAATAAAATTTTATTTATTAAAAAAATAACATTTAACAACTAATGCACATAAACGAAAATAAAAAAGAGATCTCCCCTAATCCCGTTCCTTCATTAAACTAATCGACTTCTATACAGTAGCTATTAAATTTCTCTTTATATCAACTAATAAAATCTATATAAGGGTCCATTGCCCACACATCTTAGCACTCCAAGCATCCTCAATACTTCAAACACTCTTGCCATAATTAATGCTAAATAATACACAAATCATGAAGTCTAAACTCATGTAGTGTCAAATTTAACTCCAATGCACTACACTAATCTAACTCATAAATTTGTCACCCAACAATTCATAATGTATGAACTTTTACTCTCCCAAAATTTTCATCATTCGGAGTTGCTATATGTTGAACCAAGTTTGGTTAATATGGAAATCCCTTGTAAGTTTTGATGACTTTAACAAAACATTTGAAATAATTAAGCAAAAAAAGTTAAACATCCCTCTAAACACATAGTACTATGATCAACACACATTATACATAACTCTATGCCTGTTGATCACATCAGAGGATTTCTAGGTGTTCCAAAAAGAATACAAGGCACATAGATGGAACTACAAGTCATGTAGACGTGTTACAATTCAGAACCAAAATGATCCAAGAAACAAACATTGCACGTTGTGCATAGTTCAAGATACGTTGTATCAATGTGATGTATTCTGAATTGAAGAGATAGCCACATGACGCACACTGACGAACATACATGACACGTTGTTGTTACAAAGCAAATTTTGGATTGGTAGCACAAGCATACAAAGCACGTTGCAAGGCATACAAGGCCCGTAGACGAGATCCTTATGAAGCCTGAAGAAAACTTGCGAGACAACGTCAATGGACATTATACGCCTACAGAAGTCACGTAGATGAATAAAGGAGACATCTTTGAAGAAATTTATCTACGTCCATTACATGTGTTACAATGCACGTAGACGAGTATGAGCTCAGTATCTAACAAAATAATTAGACGCTCATCAGGAATTTCAAATTTGAATATTCCCTGACACATCCACGTGGAGAATCAGAGACACAATTCATGAAGACGTCAATGCATGTAGAAGCATGAAGTAACTAAGATCAATACACGTAGAAGTATGATCAAAGAACATATCAGTTATATAAGTCACATAGCAATTGTTAAATCTCCAGATGGTGACTACTGATAAAAACACAAGGCACATAGGAGTGATGCAAGTCATGTTGCAATTGGTGACTTTCAAGAAGTAGCGACCGATATTAACACAAGGAACGTATAGGAATAACAAGTCACGCAGTATCGTTATGGCACAACATACTATGCACGTTGCATGATATCTATGTATGTTGTATTAGCTGATGTCATTAAAATCATAATATTATGCTTCTCTCACAATGGCTATTTTCGAACATGCAACGACTATATTTGGGAATTTTCCTATATATAGTCTCGTCAAGAATAGAAGAAGGCAGAGAGACTTTCCAAGAGTGTGCCCAAGCTTTGCCAAATTGATTCTTGATTTTCTCTCTCATTGAGCTTCCCTTACTTCATATACCAACTGAGGTTGGATTTGCATTTTATTTATTGAGTTGGTGTGAGATAATGTTTATAACCTTTGTAATCCCCTTATATTCAAACTTTGGTGTTAAAGCTTGAGGGTAGTATATGTTTTCTTGTTGTAACTTTGGAAAAACAAGAGTGGTTACTAGTGAGCCTTAGAAACTAGTGGATGTTTTCTTATTTTGACTTAATAACAAGCGTATAGAAGGTTTCTTGTGAGCCTGCAAAACAAGGACTTATAACGTTTGCCTCCACTCGCAAGCAAGGAAGATTTAGTGGATTCAAACTCTCTAGTGAGCTAGAGGAGTTGACGTAGGTCAAAGAGGACCAAACCACTATAAATCGAGGAATTCTTTCTTCTATCTCTTCATCTCTTTACTGTTATTAACTTCATTTATCGTGATTGTGTATTGGATTCAAGTTCAGTTTTGTTTTTGACATATTGTACAAAAGTCTTCCAAAAGTTTACAAATTTTCATTTTAAATCCAATTAACCCCCCTCTTGGATTGCCGTATTGGGATTACACTATACTTATCAACCAATTCCTCAAATTTATTGAACTTAGGAATCAAAAAAAAAATGTTGGTTGCTGAATATGGGTTGAAATTCACATAGTTGTTTGCTATGCAACAAATCTGGTTGCCACTGAATGAGAAAAATTTCATAAATTTCAAGAAGGGTTGTCTTATAATATTCGTAGCAAGGTGACTCCTTCTAATCTTAGGACGCATTCCTAACCAAGTATTGACACTCTAAAAGGTCGGAATATAGTTTACAATGATCAAGATTGCGTCAACATAAAACACTAAGAATATGACAGCACTCCCACTAATCTTCTTGTACATACAAGGCTCATCTTCATTCTTGATGAATCCAAACTCTTTGACAACTTCATTAAAATGAAGATTCCAACTTCAAGATGCTTGCTTTAATTCATAAATGGATATCTGAAACTTACATACATTACTAGGACTCTTAAGATTAACAAAACCATTAGGTTGTGTCATGTACACATCCTCAAGGAGGTTTCAATTTAGGAAAGTGATTTTGACATCCATTTTCCATATCTCATAGTCATAATATACTACAATGGCAAGAAGAACCCTAATGGATTTGAGCATTGTTGGAATTCGTGACTACTTTTATGACATTAATAAGAGCACAATGCATAGGAAATAACAAAAAATTTAAAAAATTTAACCTAGAATTTCACCAAGGATCCATGCACATCAACATACACGATCAGGGTTACCGTTTTACCTTAAAAACGATGCTTGAATGTATGACTGAATGGAGTGTTGTTGTTGTTGGAGAATTTTTCCAATGATGCCTTGGTTGAGTTTGTAGAGCGGAAACGAGTTAGAGTGAAGAGAGAAAACAACACTGTAATTTATAGTGGTTTGGCCAACCATGCCTACATCCACTACCTAAGTCTCACTTAGGATTTCCATTATTGAAGATTGATTTTGGCTCAATCCAACAAAGCCTTACACCAAGGTTGATTGCGGCTCACACCTCTAAGGCCAACAAGGTTGATTGCGGCTCACCCCTCTAAAGCCAACAAGGTTGATTACGGCTCACCCCTCTAAAGCCAATAAGGTTAATTACGACTCACCCTTCTAAAGCCTA
>CAODLS010290338.1:0-26445 GCA_948243855.1 Flueggea neowawraea | reverse complement strand
ATATATATATATATATATATATATTGATTATTAAATTATCACATAATCAGATTTTAAATTAACCAATGCTTTAGTTATTCAAATTACAGATATAAGTCAGACACAGCAAAAACATATAAGGTTTGAAAATACAGTCTATATGTCTGAAGCTGCTATCTCACACACCTGGATGTCGTGCCAAATAATCCAAAAATTCACTGACCACTAGTGAATGACTGAACACTTCAGAAATTAAATGGAATTGAAGGTAGACAACGAAATTGAAAATGAACAAACAGATCATAACAGAATTAGACACGGATTGATACACGATATTGTGGCTCTACAGAGTATGCAGGAAATGCAAATGCAAACCTCAAACCCCCAATTCAATTGAATATCTAACATTTTCTTCGAAAATCTAACATCTCATAAAATAACAGGTTAGTCCCTCAACTTTTCAAAAATTATAGATCAATCTCCAAACTTTTTAGAATTTACAAATCAGTATTCCAAGTATTTTAAAATCACAATTTAATCATCAATTATACAGAATATCAAACTAGACCCCAAATTATATAAAATATCAAGTTTAATCCCCAAATTATTTAAAATTATGAAAATTGTATTTTTAATTCCTCAAGACCACTTCTTACTCGATTAACTAGAATCCTTACTCAAGTGACCAAAGTCCATTTCACTCGAGTAACCATTTTGGTTCACTCGAGTGAATTGTGGCCTTTATCACTCGAGTAACAAAATGACGTTACTCAAGTAACTCATTCAAATAGCCAATCTTCCTCTCGATCCTCAAACATTTTTATGCCAAATCAAGCTTAATTATATAAATTAACAGTTCGTTTATATTAATCAAACATCAATATTTCCAGAAACCACTAATTAAACGATCAAAAATCAGAAAATCATCAAATTCCTCCTCCAATAGTCCAAATAAATAAAAAAATCCATTTATTTATTCATGTTCTTATTTAAATCAAACCTTAATTCATTGTCAACAACTCAAATCCATTCATTCCGTCCATAATTAGAATCTCAGAATCATCTCATGTCCATCACCAATCATAGTTGGATTTGTTTGGACGTGCCTTTTTGATGCTGGTGACGGTTTCTTCTAGTGGAGTTTTTTTTTTCATAAGTGGTAAATTGGAGAGATGGTTCTGGGTTGTCCGCTACTAGCTTGGGAGATTTGGAAAGTAGGGAACGAGAGGGTTTTTTCTCAAGTTGATCCATCTCTAACTTATGTTGTCCATAAATGTATTATGTTTGGGCTCTCTTTGCTTGAGTGTAGGCATAAGAATTTTTGTTACACAGAATATGACGTACTAAGACACGAGTCACTCATGGAGACAGGTGTAATTTTTGCAAGTTTCCACTCGATGTATTTTGTTGATTACAACTCTTTTTCTTACATTTGTCTTCCTAAAAAGAGTGACAATCATTTTAGCTCGTATAGAAAGTGCGAGGGTGTAAACTTAACTTTTCAATGAGTTTGAAACTTTCAAATTTGGTTTAGTAGGGTGCAAGACTACCACTAATCTTCTTTTAAAAAGAAGGGGAAAAAAGTACGAGACTAACAAATAATATGGACTTTATTCGTTTGCAAACTTATGGTTATAGATCTAATCGGGAATGATGTAATTCATTTATTTAATGATTTTAAAAGATACGAAATCTAATATATAAGTTGAAATTGAGAGAACTTCAAGGCTGTAATTCTTGTTCTTATTTGATAATCAAATATATGTACAGAGGAGGATTTATACAACACATAGGTGTGTGAACACCTTGCTAATAATAGAAATCTAGCTACAAATCAGGGATCTAATAGACTAAATATTCTATAATCTGTACAAAGATATTTCAACACTCCCCCTCAAGTTGGTACATAGATATCATGTATGTCCAACTTGTCAAGCCATTTTAAGAAAGACTGAGGTGACACAGCTTTTGTTAGCATATCTGCAATCTAATCTTCAGACTGAATTTTTGGCAACTCCACAATTTTGTTGTCTAGTTTCTCCTTGATGAAAAACCTGTCAACTTCCACATGCTTTGTTCTATCATGTTGTATTGGGTTATGAGTTATGTTGCATGCAGCCTTATTATCACAATATAATTTGATTGGTTGTTGTAGAGGAGAGCTCAAATCCTGTAATAATAATTGTAGCCACAAAGCTTCACATATTCCAAGTGCAATTCCTCTAAATTCAGATTCTGCAATGGATCGAGAGACCACATTCTATTTTCTGCTTCTCCAAGTAACCAGATTAGCTCCTACAAACGTGAAGCATCCGGATGTTGATCTTATGTCACCCAGTGCTCCAGCCCAATCAGCATCAGTGTAAACAACATCTTCCATGTTTGCATTTTTGGTAAACAAAATTCCTCTTGCAAGAGCAAATTTCAAGTATCTCAATATTCTTATAACAACATCCATATGTTTTTCTCCTTGATTATGCATAAATTGGCTGACAATACTTAATGCATAAGCAAGTTCAAGTCTGGTGTGAGCCAAATACATAAGTTTTCCAACAAGTCTTTGATATCTTCCTTTATCAACAGGCACTTGATTTTCTCCTATGCATAACTTCAGCCCCTCTTCAATTAGTGTATCTACTAGTTGGCATCCATACATCCCTGTCTTCTTCAATAAATCCAAAATATACTTCCTTTGAGATAGAAAAATTCCCTTTTTTGATCTGGAAACTTCAATTCCGAGGAAATACTTCAAGGAATCTAGATCTTTCATCTCAAATTCTTTGGACAAATATTCCCTCAAAGCTTCTATTTCTTAAGGATCGTTGCCTGTTACTACCATATCATCTACATAATCAATAAGAGCAATGATCTTATCATGTACCTTCTTCAAGAAAAATGTATGATCAGAATTGCTTTGTTTGTATCCAAAAGCAACCATTGGTTTCGTGAATCTCCCAAACCATGCTCTCAGAATTGCTTTGTTTGTATCCAAAAGCGACCTTTGGAGTCAAGCTCCATGTTATTTCATTTCGATTTATTGTCAGTAATTTACATTGATCTCCAGAGTAAAACTCTATGTCACCTTAATAATTAGTGGCGAATTTTGTTCTTCTTCTATTGATGGAAGACGAAAAAAAATGGCAACTGTCATCACCTCATTTTTTAGTAATGTTAATTATTCAAAAAATTCAAAAAAATCAAAAAATATTAATTTGGATTCAATTTTTTTTCCAAACTTAATTTTATTCTTGTTCGGCTTTTTTTTTATTCAATCTCGAAATCGTTTCTTAATTTAGACCGATTGTTACATAGCGTAGTCTTAATTTACTCCTGGCCCATTGTTGGATGGCCCATGTAATATCGGCCCTTTTTATTTTTATTTATTCGAGGCCCATTTTTTGTCTAATGGCCCATTGTCATTTTGTGGCCCATTCTAACAACTGAACCAACTAGGCCCATTCCATTCGAATCCAAATATTCCATTCAAATCCAACCAGAATAATAAAAAAGGAAAGAAATAGGGAAGCAAATCAAAGAGAACCCGGGAAAAATTCATGAGAAAGTGGGCCGCCCATTTCTCCGTCGTCATCTGCTACTTGCAATTATGAAAAATCAGAGCAAATAAAAAAGGAAGCAGCAGAAAATTGCAGCTGGGTAGGGCGGCACCGTCCATTTCCCCATCATTCTCTGTCACCTGCTATCATGAAAAATCAAAACAAACTGGCTTAAAAAAATTCTTTGTTGCTGCCTATAAATAAGAGAAATGGCAACAGAGAAAAACAGGGGGAAAAGGATAATGTTTTGGAGAAAAAAAATGGAAGTTCATCTGTTCAAGTCCGAAACCATCAACTATTTTTGCCAAACACCAGAAACTCACTTCCACCACCACTAACCCTCCAAACCCAAAACAGCCACCCAAAACCGACCACCACAGTCGCCTCCATCACCTCAATCCGCCGTTCCACCACAAAAACCACCACCTTTACCATCTAAACGCTAAACCAACACCTCTTCACCACTCAACTGTCACTCTCGCTGCACTCCAAACACAAAAGCCGACACCCACCACCTCTAAATCGTCACAAAAAAAAACGCTTTTGCATGTAGTTTCCTCCTCTCAGTTTCGTTCCCTTAAAAAAAAATCAGTGAAATCCCAGAGAAACAAAAGGAAAGAATCAGTGGTGAGAGAAAAAAAAGAAAAAACAAAGAAAATAAAAAAAATAATAAAAAAGCAAACAAGGACGAAGTAGAGGAAAGCTGTCGGAATCCCCTTTTCTCTCCGTTGTGTACCGTCGGAAACCATCAGCTTCTTCTTCTTGTTGCCGTCGCTGTCCCTAGCTTCTCTCTCTCTCGGCTTGCTTTGGTCGCCACCATCTATCTCTCTCTCTCTCCGTTTGCTCTTGACAGACGCTACCTCTCTCTCTCTTAGGGCGCTCTTGGAGGTGACGGAAACCTCCTCCTCCTTGGCTTGCCACCGCCATCCTCTCTTGCTCTCTCTCCTTTTGAGTTTTGTGTTGGTGAACAAATGAATCCCTACTTCTCTATTTCAAATCAATATACCTTGCTTCTTTATGTGGGCTTTGTGATATATGGTTTGGTTTGAGATGGTTAAACATCTGATGGGTTTTGCAGCTGGTCCGGTTCGGTTTTTGTTGATTAAAGAAGCTTATTTGTTCAGTTAGGGCCTATTTGTGTTGTTTAGGTTTATTTTGTTTGGTTGGGCCTATTTCTTTGTTGATCCAGTTTTCATATCTGGTTTGATTGGTTTGGTTTATTTCGGCTTTGTTCATAGCGGGTTGACCGATTCGGTTTTATTAATGAAGGGTCACTGGTTTGGTTTCGATTTTGCTTATTTTAATGCATGGTCTGGTCGGTTCGATTTTTACTGGTTTGGTTTTCATGGATTTGGTTTTTAGTGGCTTGGTTTAGCTTAATTTAGGACTTATTAAATATTATGGTTTGGTTTAATTGAATTATTAGATTATTTGTGAATTTTCATTTCCCTAGTACATATTTATTTGTGTATTGTTCTAAACGTAAAATTTGGCAATGGTGTATTAATGTTCAAAATTTAAGTCTTATTACACACATAATCAATAGGTACAACGAAAAATTTTAATTATATGTTGCGATAATAGCCGGGGTTTTTCAGTTGGTTGGAAAATCTTTGGTAAATGTATACAAAAAATAATAATAATAATTATATGTGTAATCGTAGAGAATAAAGTCCTACCAGTTGGTTGGAAGACCTGTTTTATAATAATTATAGATTTTCTCCAATTGGCTGAAAAAATCTGTAATAATAAATATATAAATATAAAATAATAATAATAATAATCGTAAATGAAAATATATATTAAGCCTTACCAGTTGGTTGGAAGATTTGTCTTAATAACTATAGATTTTCATAATAAATGAATATGTATTAAGCCTTACTAGTTAGTTAGAAGGCTCGTTTAAATAATTATCGGGTTTTACCAGTTGTTTGGAAAATTTGCAAAATACTTAATAATTACTTTAATCATTCCGGTCGGTTGGTTGGGTTAAAACAATAACAAAATTCAGTTTCTCTAGCTAGTTGGTCAAATAGAATTGATAAAATGCAAGAAGAAAAAATAAACATCCACGTTTTGGTTTCTGTTCTTGAATCGGATATTTTACAAAGAGAATTTTAAATCATGGTGAGTGCAATTATACAAGTTTCCAAAAATGGTTTTCCCACAAATTGTAACAGATCTTAACATGATTTAAACTACTCCGAGTAATTTATTTGGTTCTTTCTCTTACCATTGGGTCTAATTACGTGGGATTTGATTCCGTATACAAATACGGGTACGTAGGCTTTTGGAATATCACCCCGAGTTCAAGTCTATTTTCCAAAAAACCCAATGACCATAATAAGATAAATAATTCATTTCAATAAAAATTCCAATCAAAGATAAATAACACATAATTAGAGATATCATTCTTTAAACGAGAGTTGTAGGGTGAAATTAGTTTATTCCCTGTACATAACTAAACTCTCGAATTCTCTCTGAACGAAAACTGGAATTTTATAAGATGACCAATTGCATCTTGAAATAAAGAATGGTGGCGACACTTATTTTCGAAACATATTTTTATGTGCTCGCTTCGTGTGGAGGTCTGGTGTCGACACATGTCCATCTACTGATTTAATGACGGGTTGAGTCTCAAACCTACCTTCTTCATATTCATATGCTGGTTCAATTTCAGGTAGAGTCTCTCACCTACCTTCTTCTTGTCCACTGTTATTAGGAATGTCAGGAGAAATGTTAGGAAGATAACATTTCGGGTAGAGTCTCACACCTACCTTCTCCTTGTCCACTGTTATCAGGAATGTCAGGAGAAATGTTAGGAAGATAACATTGAGTCTGCCCTTGAACTTCATACTCCAGTGTCATTATTTCATGATGATACTTCTCCCCCTGAAGTTCATGCTTAGAGAAATACATGGTATCTTCATGAAAAACTACATACATCGTAATAAACATTTGTTTAGTTAGAGGATGATAGCACTTGTATCCCCTTTGATTCAGAGTATATCCCAGAAACACACTGTAAAGCCCGCAGAGCTAGCTTGTGACGTTGCTGTTTGTGGATATGTACAAAGACTACACATCCAAACACACGAGGAGGGAGTTTTGATACTGATGGACTGATTAAATTCTTGTTCAGCACCTGAGCAAAGTTTGAAACTCATTAACTCATGAGGGGGTTCTATTGATCAAATATACTGCAGTACAAAGAGCCTCTCCTTAGTAGGAAAATGGCATATGAGCCTGAATCAACAGAGCACAAACCACTTCAAGTAGATACCAGTTTTTTTAGCTTGGCCACACCATTCTGTTGGGATGTATTAACACATGTGGTTTGCTTGATAATTCCTTGTGTTTCCAAGTAATCTTTCATCTCTGAGTTCCTATATTCTCCACCATTATCACTGCGAAGAACTTCGATTTGGGCATTATATTGTGTCTTAATGATTCTGTGAAATTTTTGAAACAACAAAATCACCTCACTTTTAGACTTTATAAGCCACAACCATGTCGTTCTAGTACAATCATCAATGAAAGTAACAAACCAACGAGATCCACCTAGAGTAGGAATTTTAGGTGGTCTCCATACATCAGGATGAATGATCATAAAGGGTGAAGGACTTTTATTCAATACTGATGGAAATGAAGTTATATGACTCTTTGCTAGCTCACATACATCACAATGAAACTTAGAAACAACAACCCTTTCAAACAAACTAGGAAATAACCTCTTTAGATAACCAAAGGATGCATGTCCCAGTCGTTGATGCAGTAGCCATATTTTTTCTTGGTCCCTTTTTTTCATTTGATCACTTACTGCCAAAGCTTGATCCAGTTTGTCTGAAATTCCTGAGTTTAAATCCAAGTAGTATAGGCTTCCTCTCTTAATACCATAACCAATCGTCTGTTTTGTTTGGATGTCCTTAAAGAGATAGAAGTGAGGCCAAAAATTACAATACAAGACAAGACTGTTGTAATCTAAGAAATAGATAAAAGGTTATATCCTAGGGAAGGAACAACAAGAACATAATCCAAGTTCAAATTATTAGTGAGATTTAAAGATCCTTCACCAACAATTAGAACCTCATCACAGTTGAGACAAACTTTTGTGAAGAAGGCTTTATTTTAGTAATCTGTTTAGAATCAAAAGTCATATGATTGGATGCACCAGAATCAATTATCCATGCATGATTACTAACAGGTGTATAAGCATAGAGAATCTTACCACCACTACCTGCTGTGGCTATCATTGCTGAAGTGGTCTCATTAACATCTTCCTTTGCTTTTGTTTCAACAGCAGCAGCAGTAGATTGTGGTTTCTTTGCATTCCTCATTCTAGTTGCTCTATTGTGATCCCACCAATCTGGATATCCCACTAGTTCATAGCAACGTTCCTTTGTATGTCCAGATTGATTGCAATTAGCACATTTATAAGCGGATCTTTCAATGTCAGGGTTAGTTTTCAGCTTATTCCTAGCTACCATTGCTGCTGATTCAATGTTTTCAGTCTCTCCTTTGAATGTGACACGACGATTAGCCTCTCGTCAAATCAAGGCATAACATTCTTCTAGACTCGGAATTGATTCCTTACGCAAAATATCTCCACGAACATGTTCAAAACAATCATCAAGTCCAGCAAGAAATATATGGACCCTTAATCTCTCAAGGGACTGTCGGTACATTTCAACATCATCAGGATCTTTCATAAATACTTTGTCTTGATGGTCCAATTCTTGAAAATTTCAATTAATTCACCACAGTATTCTGAGAGAGATCTTCCAGTTTGTTTATCAACAAACACCTTCTGGTTCAAAGCAAAGAATTGTAATTCGTCACTTCCATCATAAAAGGCCTTTAACAATGCTGTCCAGATTGCATGAGCAGTAGGCAGACGAACATATAGTTTCATAATTTCTGGTGTGATAGACATCAACAACCACGTCTTAACTTTGTGGTTTTCTGCATATTATTTTTCATACCCTTCTTTTGATTCTGCAAGTGGTGTTGGTTTGCCACAGATGTAGGAAAGTTTTTCCCTGTCAGCAATGTGCATCTCCATCAACTGTGACCAGACATCCTAATTCGATTTAGTTAGAATGATTCCTGCATTGAACACTCCCTCAGATTGAACAATAACAGGAAGCTGGTTGTTCTTCGAAGATTCAACTTTGGGTTCCATTGTTTTATAACAACAGATTCAAGAATAGGATTAAGAGCCAACGACTCTGATACCAAGATGAAATTGAGAGAACTTCAAGGCTGTAATTCTTGTTCTTATTTGATAATCAAATATACGTACAGAGGAGGATTTATACAACACAGAGGTGTGTAAACACCTTGCTAATAATAGAAATTCTATCTACAAATTAGGGGTCTAATTGACTACATATTAGGAAGCTAAATATTCTTTAATTTGTACAGAAATATTTCAACAATATATGTGTGACAATATATTCTCTCTGTTCTATTTTGATAAACATATTTATATTTATGGGAGAACTAAGAAGTGTTGGTTTTACTAATTACAAAAGGAGTACTAATTTTATTAGTTAAATGTATTTAATTTTATAACTTCTTAAATTTTACCCTTTAATTTGTATTAATACAATTATTTGAAACATTAATTACAATTTCTTTTTACTATGCATTAACTACACGAAATTATTTTTGTAAAAAAAAAATTGCATGGGTAGTATTGTGAGCTTGAGGTTCAATTAATTAAAACAGAAAAGAAAAGAGTTTACTATCTATTACTTTTATTGTATTTGGATGAATTTACCTTTTATAACTAAGGTATTTTTATGTAACAAGTGAGAGTTATGAATAATAACTAATGAGGTACTGTCTTTTTTCACTAAAAATGAAGAGGAGAAGATTAGTTAAATGGTTTGTAAATTAAGTGACTAATATTATAATTAAGACAACTAATTCTATGTTTGGTCTACTAGTATGAAACTTTACATGCTCTAATGAAATTTAAGAGAATGGAGAGGCAACGTGTCATTTTCCAATGCTTGCGCAAAAGTACTGCACCGTTGGGATCTAAAATATCAAAAATGATTCTTGATTTTGGAGTTTGTAAAAAATTAAGGAACTGAGTTCTTAGGAGTTTGTGAAAGTAAAGGTACTTCACTTAAAACATGGAAAGAACAATAAATATGCTATATATGCGTAATTACATTAATAAAATGTACTTCTTGATTTTGTTACAGAGTTTATATTAAACTGTGCGCATTACTAATTATGTTCACACTAGAATGTAATTAATTAGAAAAGTCTTAATCTTTATTTGTCGAAATAGTCCTGAACTTGAATTAAAAATAGCTTAATAGAACTTGGACTCCTGGACCTTTTTTGTTTTGATTTTTAATTCCACTGGCAAGCTGTAAAGGCCTCAATTGCTATCGGTTCAGCTGTTTATGTATGATATTTAGCAAAAACAAAAAAGTCGTTAGAAAACGCAAGTTATGGATAATCTCACAAGTGGAAAGGTTGAATATGAACAGAAAATTGTCATATAAAAACATTGCTTAGTTTATTCGCAACCCTTGAAAAGTTATGGCTCTCTTTGATTGGAGCATGGAAAATGAATTCCTGAAAAATGAAACCTACGAATTCATTTTTTATTTTTGGACTGTTGTAGTGGACAATATGTTTGGAAACATGTTTTATATTTTAAAAAATGTTTTGGATGGTTTGAAGGTTAAACTCTACCAGTCCATTCGAAAATATTTTTCTGATTTTAAATTAGAAAGGCATTTTTCTATCAAATGAGTGTTAAACTTTTGTTCACTGAAAATTATTTATCGTTGACTGATTTTTCCTCATCTCCACCAAAGAAAATGATTTATTGGAAAACATTTTTCTTCAAACAAACAGAGAAGTAGGCCTTATTTACAATATTAGTTGGACCAATTTGTTCACAGAAGATTTATTGTCTCGGAAAACTATTTGGAATGAGTCGAATATAAATGACAACTTATAATTTTTCATACAATAAAAGTTCTTTGGATTTTTTTTTTATATTAGCTTACCATACAATTTTTCATACAGTTGATCTTGCTCGTTGTTTACTAAATCTCTTGATGCATGTAAATTCCATGGAACCATAGCCCCTCTAAAGAAGTGTTTGTTGGACCGAAGATGTAATGATCACTTCCCTCTAATGGTGATTTTGATGATAAGTTTGCATCCCAAATTAATAGAAGATATCAGTGACAGATTCATGATTATTTTCACTAGGGACACCGTTGAATAGCGTTATGGAAATTGATAATGATTTTAATAGCGAATGGATGAACGATGATCAAATTAAAGGCTTAATTATTTATTTCAGGATATAAAACAAAAATTGAAATTTTTTTTTGGTAGATCAAGACCCGACTCACTAATCAGTACTCGATGTACGTGGAAAATGAACCAAAGAGCCTTGTCTTGAGCCGACTCAACCTCAATCCAAAATGTCTTGAAAATCAACTATGACTTAGAAAATGTCAAGAGACAAAGAATTGATGACATCTCATTGTCATTGACCAGATCAATTTTCAAGATCTTAAAATTTGAGAGTTCAAGTTTCGGAATGTTGGTGCGTGATATTGCAATGGTAACCCAAATCACCTTACAAAGTTACTCGAGTCAAGGTTTCGTAAGCCTACTATTGAGACACTAACAAGGATTAAGCTATTGATAGGGATTGAGTCCATGTGAAACATGATGAGCAGATCCACCATTTTTTTTTTCTGGAAAAAAAGGAGAGCTGTGGGCGACCAGTAGTAACATACTCTTGCTGGGCGTGATCATGTAGGCATTACTCTCCGCTACGAAATGTTCAATGCTCGGTAAAGTAGCTGATGGACCGTCACCGAAACACCTGTCAAGAAGTAGGCGCTTGCAGGGTTATTCACCATGCTCTAATGCATGATCCAGACTTAGTGGTGCAAATGACTACAAGTCGCTCTTTCGTAAGCTCGAATTTAGGGCCAAACGAACATGAGACATGCTCCGAAGCCACTGGACTACCTCTTAAGAGGTGAGCAGATCCACCATTTAACGTAATGCATCACATGCAAACTAATTTGTGGTCTAAATCATGGATTTATTAATTTAATTAATTGACAGTGATGATCCATTCGGTTCGATTTGGTCTAGTTTAGGGATGTATCAATTAGATGTCGACGCGTAGTGTTATAATAACGTAAGAATGCTTACAAAATTCGGATAGTGGTTGACTGAAAAATTAAAACAGGAAAAAGAACAGTACTATATAATATCATTCTCATATAGAAATGCTTCGTAAGAAAGATTTTTATAAAATAAATATTTTATAAACATTTCAAAATTTGCAAAAAAAAATCAGATTCCTGGCTTCTCCACATCTTTCTTTTTTTTTTTGCAAAGGATAGATGGGCCGGATTTCTCTTTTCTTTTTCTCTGCAATGCATAAATGAATAATGGGCCAGATTTGGGCAATTATTAGGTCTACCAGCTGTGGATATAGGGCTATATTGAGGTAATTGTGCCAGGTCCGGATTAAAATTTAGATTTTATCAAAAATAAGATAAAGTTTCTTAATTTCTAGAATGTCAGCCTTTTAACGTACACTTATCCTAATACCATATTTTTAATTTTTTAGTTAAAAAATACCAGATTCTGTCGAATAAAATCAAATTTTCGTCTCATTTTGTCAATTTTTTCTCCCTCTCATTATTTCTCTCCTATCACTCTCTCTCTTTATCTCTCCCCCTCTTCTCCAAACAACCCATAACACTCTGTTCTCTCTCCTCGCTACCTTGAAACCCTAGCCAGCAGCCACCCTCCCTCATCTTCTCCTCCGCCGGTTCTTGTTTTTGTCTCTCTTTCTTCTCCTCCCTCGCTCGCCTCCGACGAAGCCTGCAACTCCCCATCTCCATTGATGATTGGCCAGAGAACAGTCGTGGACTCGTGGTTGTGCTTCATGACACCACTCTGTCGCGCGTTAGTCGTTGATCGAGAGCCTCACCACAACCATTATCATCGCGTCGCCCAAGCCGTAGTCGTTCGTCCAAGAAGAGTAGCAGATTGCAAACGTGGGAGAAGTCATTGTCGCCGTCCGTTTCTACTGTTTGCGTCGCCCTCCTTTTGAAGGATCGTAGTCGCCGACGTGTTTCGTTGCCATGGCTACCGTCTTGATTAGTGTTGTCATCACTGGTGGAGGAAGAAGATGAACAATGGCAGTTGGAAGTGGTGATGACTCTCAGGAGGCGGCGGCTATGGTTGAAAAAAATTTGTAAAAAAATAAATAAGTGAGCTTAATTTGGTTTTACAAATTCAGAATTTTGTTGGATACATTTATACATTTGTTTTTTTTCATTTTTATTGAATTGACATAACTGCCATTGGTTGTATTTGTTCAATTTTATGTAGGGATAGATACATTTGGCGATTTGCGGAGACATTTGGATAGATTTATAAATTTGTAAAAAAATAAATAAGTGAGCTAAATTTGGTTTTATAAATTCAGAATTTCGTATTTTGGATACTTTTGAAGATATATGGATACATTCGGAGACATTAAGAGATATTTATATACATTTGGAGACTAAAAAATTATATAAAAATTAAAATTTGGATACATTTGGATACTATAAAAAATTGAGATTTGAATCATTTTGGAGACTATTGAAAAACTTGTAAAAATTATATTAAAAATTGTTATTTGGAGCCTTTAATTTTTAAAAAATATTACATGAAAATTTTATTAAATCAATTTCTATACAAAAAAAGTGTGATTTGGATATATTTGGTTACATATGGATACATTTGGATACATTCTGAAACATCATATTTTTCTCCCTTTGAATTTATCTTTTTTGCAAAAAAATCAATTTCTCTTGAAAATATCGCAAATTTTCGCTAAAAAATCTCAAATTTTAGGTAAAAAATCTCAAATTTTCGGTCAATTTCTCAGTCAATTAAAAATATGGTATTTTTGGAATATGTTTCAAACGTGTATCTATTACTCAACATATTTTTGGTATATGGCAAAAGTCCAATTTTAAATTTTAATCTGGTATAAAAGTCAAATTTTCTCGGCCAAATTTGGGTATTTATTTGACTTAATTACACAGTATCCATAATTGGCTGGTTGATCTGCAAAAACTCACTTCTTAGTTCTTATCAACAGATTTGTTGTCCATTAATATTAGAGTAGCAAAGTTGTTTTTTGATTACTTAGAAAATACAAGTTAATATAATCTGGAGTTAATTATGTCAGCTGCCATAATTAAAATACTGAATTTGACAAATAGCAACACAAGTTTTTAAATTTTAAAAATGGAAACACGCTCAAAATTTCTTTCACAAATGCCACATTTTTAAAATTGAATCTTCAAAATGCTAGAATCAATCAAATAAAAGAGAAATTCTCTCCTCATTTTCTCACCTTTTTTTTTCTCTCTTCGTTTCTCTCATCACTCTCTCCCTCTTTGCTATCTCTCGTCTGTTTTTCTCCCACTTATATTTTTCACCATTGTTTTCTCGCACCTTCATAGATTTGAATAATTCGATGAGGAGATAGTTGTGATCCGCTGTGATCAATGAGAAAGACGAGGTTGATGCCGACATGTTGGAGTTTTGGCTGTGAAGCAACAATGATTGAGAAAGAGGAGGTGAACGCGGGCATTGATTGAACGCCGGAGGACATTGCGGACGGAGAAGGTGGTGATGGTTTCACTTGGCTAAGGAGGCTGTCACAACCCAAGTCGGGTCGTGACCGGCGTATAAGGCGAACCGTCTATGGAAGCTCGATCCATCTCGCACAAGCCTCAGTGTACAGACATTCTACCCAACTTATCCAAATATTCATTAAAACATTTATAAATATAAAATGTTTATAAATGAAAAAAACCATATATATATATATGTACAATATAGAAAATATTAGTAAAAATATAAAATCATCAGAGGTATCCCAAAATACAAAATGTGTAGCCCAGTATCCCAACAGTAGCATGATGTGAAGCTCTAACGACTGAACAAAAGTAGAGTCAGAAAGATGGGCACTCACTATAGAGAAGAAATGCCTCACTAGGATCGAGGTACGAATCAGATGCTGAGCATCCAAAATGTCACCTATAATAGAGGTTTAACATAGACACCAGAATAGCCACCACCATTGGTTGAGGCTAAAAAGAAGGAAGAGGAGCTCATGCAACATTTGACATCAATTGAGATACCGACGACGCTAAGAGACCTAGGTTGTTTCTTTATTCCTCTTACTATTGGTAGCTTGAATATTAATGATGCATTAGCTGACTTAGGTGCTAGTGTTAATGTGACTTCATATGAATTGTTTGAAAAGTTGGACTTAGGAGAACCCACACCAATAAGGGTGTTTGTGCAACTAACTGATAGAACTGTTGTGCATCCTAGAGGAGTTATAGAGAATGTTTTTGTTAGGGTAGGAGATTTGGCGTTTCCAATTGATTTTATGATCCTTGACAAGATTTGTAATCTGAAAACGTCTTTGATAATAGGACGACCATTGTTAGCTACTTATAGGTCCATTGTTGATGTGTATGATCAGGTGTTAACCTTTAGAGTCGAGGATAAGTTGTTAGTTTTGATGCCCTAGTCCAATCATTTATCTACATTCTCATTTGATTTATCATTCAATAAAGAGACATTTCATCTCATATCTTTGAAATATTATAATATATGTTTTATGAAGATAAAATCTCTATGAATAGTTTATTCTTCCTGATGTCATCAAGTTTGACTTGATAGTAAAACCCTAAGGTTAAAAGGAATACTATTCTAAATGTCCCTAATTGATTATTATCATTGGAATGATCATGAATTAAGTTTAGTATGTTGCTAAGTGGATAATTACGTTTTACTGATTATGGATGTAAGACATCAGTTAGAACATAAATAAGTGTTAGAAAACATGTATTAAACTGGCCCGCTATGAAAGCACTTCATAGATCGTTGTCACAAGTATCTTTCATGCAATGGTAATATTTGAGTCCTTTGACTGAAACTCACCATCGACTCTTACTTGAGGAATCACATGTTTTAACTTAGTCAAACATTATCCATAACAGGGTAACTATAAAGGCTACGATTGGATATGTCATGAATCTTGTAGAGAAGTGATAGTGAGAGTGGCGAATTTTTTCCTCTTATGAAGAGTAATATCTTTAGGTCACTTGATGAGTAGGATTGATGGAATGTGTGCATACTCAAATGAATTGATAAAAGGGTTTATCAATGTCATTTGTTATATCAATCTACTTGGGATTAAGAAATACATTAAGCAATATAAGGTTGACATTTATCCATCCCTTACGTTTAATCTAGATATCATGAGACAAAAGGACTAAATATCGAACTATGAAAGTTTAACTCGGATCACCCACATCCACTCGATTTTGGGTTGCCATAATGTATTACTAGATACCGCTTATATACATTGGGCCTAAGTTTTGGGACAAAGTCCATTGCCAATTTTGAGTGGGCCTATTGGGTCACACACTAAAACGAGTTGGATCAGATCACAAATATTCTCTCTTTTGGTAATTAAATTATTAAAATGATCAATTTGATTAATCAATAATAATTTGGGTTTGATGATTTAAGTCTTAAATATGATATAAGACTTAATCCATTAATGTAATAGGATTTTTATATAAATCACTAATTATTAAGATTAAGCATGTTTGGGTATGTGTGACATAATTTTGCCCATGTAGATTAATAGGAGAGTGATTTATTTAATGATAATGTGTTACATAATTAAAAGCCCAATAACATTAATAAACCCTAGGCAAAATTAGGCACATAATCCTATTTTTTAGGAAAAATTTTGCACACTACTATTTTTTAGGAGCCCTTATTCTTATGTGATAAGGACTTCTTATTCTTGTAGGATAAGCAAGAAGAAGCCTAGTAAACTGAAACTATGGTTTCACACTTCTCTATATATATGTGTGCATATTGTAGGCCGAATTTTAATGCTCTTTTGTAGGCCATTGCCGAATTTTGTGAGTGTCATTACAAAGAGAGAAACTGAATTTTGTGAGAGCTAGAATAGTGATTGTTGGTACTAGCACACTAAACCGATTCAATCAAATTCATTTGTGTGGATACCTGGTGTTGTCAAAGGCTTAAACCTAAAGACTAAGGCAAGTGTACCTATCGTCTATAGCGAGTGGACCCTTGAGTACCAAGTGTCGTATCCCACAGAGACTACGATTATTAGCTATTCATTCTTCCTCTATTATCTAGCCGACAAAATAAATGATTTCAAATCTATAAACTAAATAAACTAAACAAATGCAAACGGTGAAATAAACGATGGGAAGATGCTACCTAAACGCTGAATCTCCCTAGACGAATTAAGTAACAAGGACTCGTTATTCAAACAATCATTCAGGCAATTGGATCATGGAAATTCCTAAGGTATATTAACCTCTCTCTTGAGTTAGCTAATGCCTAACGACTAGGTTGATTAACCGGAATCTCTTCCTAATTAAAACCCCTATCGTTGCTTTAACACTCTGCTCTATGAATTTCACTATTAGGTTTGACCCTAATTCGGAGGATTTATGTCGACCTATATCTAGGTTTGCATGCAAATCCTCTCAATTATGAACGCTCTATCATACACAGAATCTGTCAATTGCACATGCACGAAACAATATTGGAATCGAAAGGCTAGCAACAATAAATTCAACAATACGAAATATAAATCATAATTGAGTAGCAATCCATAAATTAATTGAATAAATAACACAATACAACATCACATAATCTACCTAGATTTCATCACATCTAGGTACACAAAATAATTAGTTCATAAAAAATGAGAGATAAACAACAAGATCAAAGAGAAATCTAGAGAGAGAAGGAAAACCCATGATTGAATCCCTCAATTCTTCGTGAAATCCCTTCGTTCTTGCTGCCCAATGATGTTCTCTTTTGCTCCCACGTTCTTTGGCCTCTAAATATGTGTATTTTTGTCTCCAAGTCGGCTCCCTCTCGAATGAATGTCGAAACCCACTTAAATAGGCGATTTAGGGCGTCTGGAATAAGACACGGGATGGACACGGCCTTGC
The DNA here is from genome assembly GCA_948243855.1 of Flueggea neowawraea. Taxonomy (NCBI): domain Eukaryota; kingdom Viridiplantae; phylum Streptophyta; class Magnoliopsida; order Malpighiales; family Phyllanthaceae; genus Flueggea; species Flueggea neowawraea. The sequence goes on along the minus strand of CAODLS010290338.1, from coordinate 8,813 downwards.
CCAATATGTCCCGTCCGTGTGCATGCGAAATCCTCCATTTTCGACGCTTAGCACAAGACACGAACACGGGTTTCTGTCCATGTCTAAGGTCCAATTGTCCGTGTATTATCACTCATGTCCGTGTCTTGACAACTCTATCTCTTGTTAATTACACGGACACGGGGTGATCGAGTTTATGCCCGTGGAATGTAGGATCCTTCAGCTGCAAATGTCACAGACACGAGATTGTGTCCGTGTCGTGCCCCACTATGACCGTGTGCAAGAAGTCTTGTCCGTGTCCATTTGTTGTCAAGTTCCAGTGGGTTACACGGCCTCTACCACGGGCGCAGACTAAAGATTCCTGTCCGTGTGTGTCCAATTGTGCATGGATTTTCTTTCTCAAGTGTCTCACGGGCATGTCTTGCCATTCCAAGGCTGTGTCTCACTCCCAATGCCTCAAATGTCATCGTTCAAGCCCCGTTTCGACTTGTTTTTCTTCATTTCGTCAAGACATCAACAATTAACCTGAAAATCACAATATAGAATGTAGAAGTACCAAAACTAATGACAAAACCTCAATTCGTATTCAAAGCAATATAAATTAATGCACATAAATACGTATGAATATGTGTTCATCAAAACCATTGGTCACGTTCGCGCAAAGGTAACGTGGGAAAAAGGGTTTTGAGTTTGTTCTAAAAGCTACACCAACATTGCCATAAAGTCAAACCATTGGACCAATTCTTAAGGTAAAAGTGCTAACCTTAATCGTGTATGTTGATATGCATGGATCCTTGGTGAAATTCTAGGTAAAATTGCTAACCGAGAAGGTTGTGTTTTCTAGTGTGGTGCAGGTGCTCGACAAGGAAGAGTCAATTGATGCACCCATGGTTCCAGAAATGGTGCCAAGAGTCAATAAGAAGAGGCACAAGACTAGGAGGCACAAAGAAAGAGGAGCACGAGTCACCGCCATAACCAGCAAAATCCTCATCGACGTGTGATTTCATATGCTGCGTAAAGAGCAAGGAGGTGAATCAATGCAATGTGCTAAGGTGTGGAGTTGGTGAAAATGCTTTGAGCCATGCATATAAGCCATCATGATGAGCCTCGCCCACCAACATCTAGCTTATGACGTTAAAGAAGCGCTTATTAGGAGGCGATCCAGGCTTTAATCATTTCATTTGAATTGTTGTTTGGTATTTTTTGCACTTTTGTTTTTGTTTTTATGTTTTGATGTCCCTAACTTTTTAGTGTCGTATGATGTTTTAATAGTGTTTTTGTCTTGCGATTGAGTTAAGTGAAAATGGTGCATGAATTGAGGCATTATTAGGTGTCAAGGCGTCTTTCAGAGCAGTTGGAGTCACTTTGGGGCATCCAAAATTGTGGTAAGACAGCTGGAGAGTTAGAAGATCAAAATAGATACATTTTTTAGCAAGTCAGTGCATGACACGGCCTAGAAACACGACCGTGCCATCAAACATGGCATAGGTAATTCGAAACACGACCTGGAGTGTTTTACCCATGTCGTAAAGTGTTTGGGCCGTGTCTTCATTATGTTGGTCGTGTCTCACTCTTTTCACACCCAATTTAATATTTTTTGTCCACAAACTTCAAAACATAGATTCCAAACGCCTTCCACCACCTTTCTCTTCAATTTTCAACACCAAAACGTGTAGGATTCATGGTTTATTGTGTCATTTAATGCTAGATTCATAGGTACATGATCTTTGTCTTTATTTTATTTTTCTGTCACATGTGTTTTGCTTGTGTTGTTTTGCAAGGTCCACCGACACTTGGAAGGATCCGACCGCCATTCACTATGATCAACTAATTCCAAGGAAGTTCCAAAACTTATATGCATCATTTCATTCCCCTTTTCTCTTATTAATTTGTTTGCTTGCTTCAATTTTGTGCATTGGGGACAATGCACCGTTTAAGTGTGGGGTAAGGGGTATAATATTTTATCAATTTCTCAATATTGTGGTTGTGAGATGCATGTTATTTGTTGATATGAATGAATTGACTAGTTTAGAATTTTTGATATACATTTGTTACTGGGAGATTTGTATTTTATGCTCCAAATTCGCATTAGTTTCGAGCTTGTGGTCAAATTGGTTGCTTTGGCTTTGTCACTCTTGTAACTCATTGCTTAACGAATGAAATAGTTTAAATGAATGCGGGTGATATTGAACAAATGAATTGAATTAAAAAGTTATTCTTATCTTGCTTGAATCTAAACTGGGATAAGTAGATGGGGTTCGATGCCTACTCCGTTGTCTTAGACATGAGTATGCAAAGCACTGCCATGAGGGGTTTTCGTAGTAACCAGGACCACTCATCATAAATAAGAGGTTTTCGCGTCAAACAGACTATCCTTTATGGTGGAAACCAGAATAAGTGTATAAATAAGGGACAAAATTCGAACTCAATATTTACTAACCACGTTTGTAACAATGCAAGCCAAAATGTTGAAATTGTGCAAATAATGTGTGTTCATTATCTAAATTGCCCGAAATGCTTAATGTCTTTTGATTAATATAATTTGTAAGTCTATAAGGGTGATCTAATCAAATTGGCTGATTTGGCTATTGAGCTATGGCTAGGTATGGTTTGGGACACCAATTTAGATTGACTAGTAACATGTCCATATTTTAGATTCTTCACTAATAAGTTTAGTTTTAATGACATTTAATGTGCAGTTCCATGCCACCATTGACGGAATTTGATTATGATGTTTCCCTTTGTTTTACTTCTCTCTTTTCTTAAGGACAAGCAAAAGCTTAAATGTAGGGTACTTTGATGAAAAATCATTTATACATATCTGGATATTCACATTCATACTCCTTTTGTTATAAATCGAGCATTAATTGTGAGTTTTGGTACTTTAACCATCTTCATTCTTTCTTGCAATTCAATTAATGGTGTCTTGATAAAAAGCAATCAAAGAAATCATAAACAGAGTGTAAACGATGATTTTTTAGGCTCTCAAGATAAGACACGGTCACAATTCAGCAAGACACGACCGTGGGATTGAAGTAGATGACCGTGTGATGCTTTAAACATACGTTTCTTGACATTTCTTGGAGACACAGTCTGGGACACGACCGTGTCCTCCGCTGGAACTCATTTATTCAAGATAGGTTTGGGGTGTAATGCCCCGTTCGTTATGAGTAAGTTTCCTATAGCAATCTGTTCGATTATGATTTGATATTTAATGCTCAAGATGATGATTAGGAGTTTAATGATGCCTTGCGATGTTGATTAAGTGTTTGGAGGTTTTTAATAATGATATTTCCTATAAGGTTGGGTGTTGTTGAGTCCCAACAAAAATGATTTGTTGAGAAAACACTTTGTTTTACTCTAGCTAAATTGACCTACAGATAACTGGAGTTAGAGTTTGGATAACTCGAGTTATATGAGGGTTGTTTAACTCGAGTTAGAGTAATTGTTACTCGAGTTATATGATGGTTGGATAACTCGAGTAAGCCTCTCTGTAACTCAAGTAAGCCTTGGTCAGAGTCCGATTCTGGATAAATTTAACTCGAGTTAGAGGACCTATAACTCAAGTTATCCATGCATTTTGATAAAGCAACTCTGTTTTTGGGAAGATGTCTATATAAACCCTAAACTCGTCCCTCTAAGCTCTCTCATCTCTTTTTCACTTCTTTCACTTCCCAAAACCATTCCATTTTCTCTCCCATTGTCTCTCCTTGGTTTCCAAACGTCCCTAGAGGTAAGATTTCACTTCTAACACTCTCTTTTCTTCCATTTTGTGCATTTAATTGGTTTGAATCTTTGAAGAACGTTTTTGAGCTTTTGATTTGGGTTTCAGATTTGTGCATAGATCTGTGGAAAAAGAGGTTAGATATTGTTATATGTTGATGTGTTAAGGTTGGAGGAACATAGATTGAGCATGGATTTGAAATATTTGAGGATTTCTTTGAATGGGTTAGGGTTTGGCCGAATTTGTTAAAAGTCTTGATGATTTTGAGTTGTATTGATGAACCCAACTATAGATTTGTGTTCATGAGGTTGCATAAAGACAATATAGGTGATTAAGAGTAATTTTTATCGGTTGAATCAAATGATTGGTCGAATTTGGAAATCTGGGTAAGTAACTTACTCGAGTAAGCACTTTGGTTAACTGGAGTAAGCCAAAGTAAGCATAACTCGAGTTAGCCGTGTTTTTTAGCACAAAAATTTGATTTTTTTATTTTGGTGATTTTTGAGAGATTGAGGATTAATTTAGACATTTTGACTACTTAGAGGACTTTTTGGTAATTAAAGAATACTTTGAGGACTGACTTGTAAATTTTGGAAAAAATTTTGGGGACTAAAGTGTAATTTTACAGAGGTCGGGGACCAAACTATAATTTTTGTGATATGTTTGATTTTTGAGGCGAGAGCATTAAACCTTCAATTGAAATAGGTTTCTCTGAGTTTATGTTGCATTTTTCATTTCATGCATTTTGGTACCGCCACAGTACCAGCATCATAGTTGTGATCTGCTTTTGTAGCTGTTTCAGCTTCGTGTTTCGGTCAGTGTGATCTGCCAACCACTATTGGTGCGTGATTAGACCATCGAGCTTGGATATCTAGGTGAGTGGATGACATCTTCAGACACATAAGCTGTGTCTCTCTACCTTATATGTTTTTGTTATGCTACGACCATAGCATGTAATACAGAATTACTAAAGAATTGGTAATCCTAAAATTTCATATATGTGAAACCTTCTGTGATGAAAATATAGTTTGAAAACCATGATGTCTTTAATTTTTGAAATAAATATCGAGTTTGATAATTATTGTAATTTTTGAAAAAAAAGATACTCTGTCTTGGGATTTTAAAACAAATTATGCAATAATTATTTTGTCTGGATTTCTGAATATCTTTCCGATATAGATTTTCTAAAAATATATATGTATATATATTTTTGAGCTATGAATTTTCATTGATGATCATTAATCGGTTTTTGAACTTCGATATATACGTTATATTATATATGAATCCCATTGTTTTGATATGCTTGCGAGCATAACCATTTGTTTTTGATTTATTAATACGATATATGTTTTTGGATACAAAGGAAGCCTAGCTACGGGGTACGTAACATTTGGTATACTAATGCTTCGAGAAATCCCATCTACCAGGGATGTCGGTGGCCATGTGTTCTGATCACACACATGATTTGTTTTTGATTAGTGGCGGAGACCACGTTTATTACATTTGGGTGATGGTTCCACACCTGTTATATATTTGTTTCTGAGTCACGTATCGCTTATATACTTTGACTCTGTTTTTTACTATATAATTTATATTACAAATACTTTTGTGCATCCCATATCCACGATAATATGTTTTTTTGTAACTGCTATTAGTATTATCATGCCTGTGTGGCAAACTCTCTCTGATTTTTTAGATTTTTAGCAAGTTGGGAAAACGTTTTTTTATTCATGATCTGTAAATTTTTGGGAAAGCTTAAAGGTTTTCTTGATTTATATTCTGAGATATGTGGTAAAGCTTTTAAAAGTTTTTGGACTTTTTTTTTCAAACTCTTGATAGCAAAAGAGGTTTTGAAGGACTTTACTTTGTTTTTGAAAATACACTAGCTTTAATTAAGTTTGAAAACATTTTTTTGAGGATTTTGCTTAGAACCTATATGTATGCCTTGTCTGCAAACATTTTTGAATTGAATTTTTGAAAATGCTAATACTTATATATCGTGTGTATACCTATATGTATACTTACATATACCTGCATATGGTATTTTTGAACTGTTTTCAAAACAGTCTTTGTGAAGCACGCATGATGCATTCTGGAGTGTTATACCTCATTGGATTTTCACTTCATTTCTTTTGTTCTGCTTTGCTTCTGTTTATTTTATATTACAGGTGATTTTTTTTATTGCAATCTTTGACACCCAATGCTCAATGAGGTACTTTGGAGTTGCAGTCAATGCCATTTTGATCGGGCCCTGTTAGCTATTTTGTTAGTCGCTCCACACCGGGATACATGTGGGTGTTTAGTTTTGTAAACTTTATTTGAAATCTAATACATATTTCGTATTTACAAATATTTATGGTTAATATTATTACTGCATGAAATTTAGGTTTTAAATAAATTTGAATTTCTACTTAGTTTTATGAATTAAATGGTTCTTTAAACAAATTATTCGCAACACACTTTGGGTATAAGTTCTATAACCGAGGCTTGTGTGAGATGAGCCAAGCTCTCATAGACGGTTCGCCTCGTACAACAGTCATGGTCCGAAAATGGGTCATGATAACATTGGTATCAGCGCATTGGGTTTCATATTTTTTGGGTCGGTTGTGGAGCTTAGGTATCTTTGATCGAGTTTATTTGATTTGCCTCCATATGCTCTCTGATTTTTCATCTTAGTACTGTGGCAATGGTAGACATTATGGTTTTTGCGTTCTGTTTCATAGTTGCATTCTTAGATATGGATTCACATTTAGAGTCGCCAGCTTGGATCCGCCGTTGAGGTCGCTAATCATTTTGCAGCGGACTTGAGGGATTTGCATAGCCATTTGGAGGTTGAGGCATCTTCTTATTTGTCGTTGTCATAGTGTGCCCCTTAGGCAGATGTTTTTTAGCACATTTTGTAGCAGATCTAAGGGATTCGTATAGTCATTTGAACTCTTGTTCATATGTCATTTGATTTCTATTCAGTTTTGTTGCCATGCTGTTGCTTATTGCATTAATCTTCGTTTGATACTCTGAATCGGTAGTGTTAGTGTAAACCCTAGCCCCAATGCATTGTACCCATATTATATTATATTATATTATATATATATATATATATAGTTTTCTTTCATTTATAAACGTTTTTATAAATATTTGGATAAGTCGGGTAGAATGTCTGTACACAGAGACTTGTGCGAGATGGGTCGTGTGAGCATAGACAGTTTGCCTCGTACGCCAGTTACGGGCCCAGCTATAGGTCGTGACAATATACATTAAGTTTTCAGAGTAAAACTTTGGTTATTAATAATCACATAATTCTGATTATTAATTAACCAAATAATTATTAGTCTCATTTCATATTATAGCTAGACATACCAAAAATAATATACTGAATTTGAAGACACAATCTCTGTGTCTGAAGTTGTCATTTCACTCACCTGGTATTCAATGCTGATGACCCAGTCAAACAACGCTAGTGGGTGGCTGCTTGCACTGACAGACACACGAAGCTGTAACAAATATAAACAAAGCAAATATCAAAAAGTGGTATTGTAGCGATACCAATGTATGATATGCAAATACGGATGCAGACACTCGAAGTCACTGAAAATCTATCTCGGGAGTGAATTCATCACCCTCGACCCAAAATACAGAATCTACGTAAAATTACAGTTTGGTTCTCGACCAGTATAAAATTACGTTTTAGTTTTCGAGACTCAACAAATTGAAACAAAATCCCAATGTATGTTGGGAATACTGATTAAATATCCTTAAGTCAGAATCCCTAACTTCATTCTCGAACTCTCAAAAATCGCGAAACAGTCCCTGACTCGTAAAATTACAAGTCAGTCATTATATTTCACAAATTACAAGTATGTACCTCAACTATCTAAAAATTACAAACCTAGCTCCAAACTCTCCAAAATTACAAATGTGCCTGTGACAGAAAATATTTGCAAAAACGCCCAAATTACGTTAAACTCGATACCCAATGAAATTGAACATGCATCCTGACTCTAATCGATCCCCTGAACATGAATCCAACATCAAATTTGACAAATAAACTCCCAATTGTTCTAAAAATCATCAAACCCGAACCTAGAGTTGTTGTCGGTTCCGGAACCGCCGGTTCCGATTTATAGAATGGAAGAACCTATTCGGTTTGGTTTCAATTTAACCGATTTTAAGTGATTTAACTGGTTTGAACTGATTTAAAAGGTTTGATCATGTTCTGGTTCACTGGTTTCGGTTTGGTTTCTTCTTATTTTTCCAAAAAAAATTATTTTTAATCCGCTATTTTATCCTGTCAATTTTTTTTTTTGGTTTGTAAATTTTGTTATATTCAATAATTAACTATAGTACCAATAATACATTATATTCTAAATATTTTTTTAAATAATTTCCAAATAAATTAACTATTCTACTAGTAATTATATCACATAATTTTTAAAAAAATTGAAAAAAAAAACTCATTAAGCTTTATTAAATGTAATGAAATAACAAAATAATTAAATTAAACTATAATAAAAAAGTAGAAGGAATTTGAAAAATTTAATTGCAAAAAATAACTTTGAGAAATATAGAAAGCGTAATTGCAATAATAAAATATATAAATAATTAATAAGAGTAATTTAGAGAAAAATAAATTTTTGAGAGAGTGAGAATGTAGAAGACATTGAGAGAGAAGAAATAGTGTGAAATTAGTAGGAATGGGGTTGAGGTATTTATACAATTGAAAAAACAAAAAAATTAAAAAAAAAAAGAAAATGGCGTTTCGAACCACCGGTTTGACGGTTTCTAGAGGGATGAAACATGAACATAAACCGCAAACCTCCAATTTTGGTCGACTGATTCAGATTCTGGTTCGGTTCCGATTTTGATTGGTTTTGATCAATCCAATTTCGGTTTGGTTTTCTAGTTTCGATTTGAATTTTACATGTCTACCCAAACCTAACCCTAGTTCCACCAAAAGTTGTCAAATCATTCGATTCAAGGCTTGAATCGTGTTCATTCAAGTCCCCTCTAACCTATTCTAATATCATCTAACCTTAATACATCAGAAATCACCCAAAAAATGGAACCCTAGATGGATTTTGGTCAAAACGCATTTCATGAATCAATGCATGAA
>CAODLS010290150.1:0-21969 GCA_948243855.1 Flueggea neowawraea | reverse complement strand
GTTTTCTCTCTTACTTCAAATCACTTCCACTCTCCAAACTCAACCAAGGCATCCCCGGAAAAATTCTCCAACAAGTGGTATCAGAGCGGGTCTCCGTTCTAGAAAGCTTAACATCCTTGGAGCAAAGATCATACATCATTGGAGATGCCAAAATTGGTATTATCTTTTCAAATCTTTCAAATTCTCTCATTTTTTTATTGTTTTGATTTTAATAGGGGGATAAATGAAGCTTTCAAAATAGTTTAAACAATGAGCAAATTGTTTTCAAAGAGGGGGAGAAAAGAAAATCTTGAAAAATTTGCATAAATTGTTTTTGATAAGGGGAGTGAAAATTTTAAAATTTTTTATATGATCTCCTAATTACTTTTTTCTAACCAAATGACAAGGATGAAATCCTTAATCAATATTGTTGTCCTTGATGTAACGCTTTAATTCTTTAAAGTTTTGTCATCATCAAAAAAAGAGAGATTGTTGGATTATGGGTGATCAATAATAAAGATCCTTTATGTGTTTTGATGACGAATAAAATGACATTGTCAAAGTCTCACTCAACTAAGATGCCTATTCACTCGAGTAACATTTGTGCCCAGTTTATTTCACTCAAGTAAGCCAAGTCATCACTCGAGTAATGCATGAAGAACAAAGGAATGAGATACGAGCTGAAGCTACTCACTCGAGTAACAAGAAAAGTGTCACTCAAGTAATCTATGTGCCATATCACTCGAGTAAGGCAGAGTTCAAGGTGTCACTCGAGTAACAAGAAGTGTCACTCAAGTAATCAATGCATCTGATCACTCGAGTAATTGAAAGGTGTCACTCGAGTGAATCATCAACCCAGAAAGCTGCAACGGGCAGAAATGCATTCCAATGGTCATATTGATTGGAATGGCTATAAATACATCAAGGAACGTAGATGATCATATGGATTCAAGTCCAAATTATTTTCATCATTCCCCTCACTCTAAAACACCAAATCAAGCTAGAGATCAAGATTCAAGCATCAATTTCATATAACCAAACTCTAGCATAGAGCCTTCATTTTTTTGTAAATGTTTTTGTAAACTTTTTGAGAGTGAGAGAGGTTTGTTGTGAACCTATGGAAAACAACATTGTAATGACTTTAGAGGTGTGAGCCGAAATCAACCTTGGGTAGGCTTTAGAGGGGTAAGTTGTAATCAACCTTGTAGGCTTTAGATGGGTGAGCCTTAATCAACCTTGTTGGCTTTAGAGGTGTGAGCCGCAATCAACCTTGTTGGCTTTAGAGGTGTGAGTCGTAATCAACCTTGTTGGCTTTAGAGGTGTGAGCCATAATCAACCTTAGTGTAAGGCTTTGTTGGATTGAGCCGAAATCAATCTTCGTGATAGTGGAAATCCTAAGTGAGACTTAGATAGTGGACGTAGGCATGGTTGGCCAAAACACTATAAATCTTGGTGTTTTTTTCTCTCTTACTTCAAATCACCTTCACTCTCCAAACTCAACCAAGACAACCCTGGGAAAATTCTCAAACAGAACCCAAGCAAAACGGTGGCGTTTTGGGCGATTTTAGCAAGACACGGGCTGAGACACGGCCGAGTTTCTTCCCATGTGTGCCACGAAACCAACCCAAAAGCAAAACACGACCAAAAAGAGGAAGACACGGGCAGATTTATGGAGGACACATGCACGACTCTTCTGTTCGTGTCTTGGCCTCCAAATCACAGTCCAAGCCCTTCTGAAACACGGTCAAATGGCTGACTATGGCCACGTTTGTGTTCCCCTCAAACACGACTTTTCTCACCTAAAAACACTTCAATCGATTGCTTAATCATTCCACAAGATCAATGAGTCATAATCCAACTTAAATGCAATAATTTAAATCACCAAAGACATCAATTCCATTGTTCAAACACCAAATCAAATATCAAAATTGAACAGATGGTTGCACAACTCCAATTGGAACAAACGAGGCATTAAAATTGTGGTCAACCATCAAAGAGTGCTCCTACAAGAGGACCGACTCAGATGTATCATTTGACACGCCAAGAGGCGTAGGCGTCTAATGTTGCAATGACTGGTATGCTTTCTATATCTAGTACTTCTGCTTTATGTTTTGTTTGATTTTGGTAAATCGCATTCATTTGTTACTCCATATTTTGTTGAGCATGAGAGATTAGTAGTATGTTTGTTGGATAAATTGTTAGAAGTTTCCTCACCTTTGGGTAGGAAGACAGTAGTTGATTATGAAGTTTAGGGTTGTGTGATTGCCTTTGATGGACACAATTTGATCACCAATCTTACGATATTATACATAGGAGAGTTTGATGTCATAGTTGGTATGGATTGGCTTTCAACTTGGCACGCTAACCTGGATTATTTTGCAAAGAAGGTATGCTTTCGACTGTTGGGTCAGAGTGAGTTTGTTATGAAGGTGAGCGAGATAGTGTTATGTGGGGATATGTGTCAACTGTTAAAGCAGATAAGATGATTTGCTGAGGCTGTGAGACATATTTGGCTTTTGTGATTTTTTATTTGCAAGACTCAGAACTAAAGATAGAAGATATATCGGTGGTTCGAGAATTTCCTGATGTTTTTCCTGATGAGTTACAGGACTTCCACTAGATAGAGATATTGAGTTTGCAATTGAAGTACGATATGGTACCGATCCAATATGAATTCTACCGTATCGGATGGCTTCAGTAGAGTTAAAGGAGTTAGATGCTCAATTGAGAGAATTGTTAGATAAGGGTTTTATTCGAGTAAGTGTTTCACCTTGGGATGCTCTAGTTTTGTTTGTAAAGAAGAAGGACTGGAGTCTGCATATGTGTGTTGACTATCACTAACAAAACAAAGTAACAGTGAAGAACTGATATCCACTTCCGAGGATAGATTATTTTTTTGACCAATTGCAGAGTGCGCAATGGTTTTCGAAGATCAACTTGAGGCATGGTTATCATCAGTTAGGGATTGGAGAAAAGGATATTTTGAAGACAATTTTTCGGACTAGATACGTCATTATGAGTTCTTGGTAATGTCATTTGGTTTGACTAACGCACCATCGACATTTATGGACTTAATGAACCAAGTGTTCAGACCATATTTAGATCGGTCTATCATTGTCTCCATTGATGATATCCTGATATATTTGAATAGTAAGAAAGAACATGAAGATCACTTGAGATGAATGTTATAGACTCTGAGCGAATATCAGCTTTGTGCTAAGCTTTCGAAGTGTGAGTTTTGACTTGATCAAGTGGCATTTTTGGGACACATAGTGCCAAGAGAGGGAATTATGGTAGATCCGAAGAATATAGAGGCAGTACTCCATTGTTAGGGGTCTAAGACTGTTACGGAGATTCGTAGTTTTTTTGGTTTTGTCAGGTATTATAGGAGATTTATTCAAGATTTTTTCAGGATTGCAGCTCCTATGACTCGATTAACCTAGAAAGAGGTTAAATTTATTTGGTCCGACACATGTGAGGAGAGTTTTTAGAAGTTAAAGGAACCTTTGACGAGTGCGCCTGTGTTAGCCTTACCATCAAGTTTGGGAGGTTATGCAATATATTGTGATGCGTCTAAAGTTGGGTTAGATTGTGTATTGATGCAATATGGCAAGATGATTGCATATGCATCCAAACAGCTTAAGAGGCATGAACAAAATTATTCAACTCATGATCTTGAATTAGCAACAGTTATGTTTGTACTCAAGATCTGGAGACATTATCTATATGACAAGACTTTGGAGATATTCACCGATCATAAGAGTTTAAAGAATATTTTTGGGCAGCGAGATCTGAATTTGAGACAGAGAAGTTGGTTAGAGTTATTAAAGGATTATGATTGTCCTATATCGTATCAGTCTGACAAGGCCAATGTTGTTGCCGATGCTTTGAGTAGGAAGTCTATGGGTAGTTTAGCACATATTTTTTTTGAGAGACGATCAACAGTGTCAGAATGGCAGAGATTTATGAAAGAAGGAGTTGAGTTACGATTTGATAACTCTGGAGTTCTACTTGGCCATATTGAGGCCATACTTGTGTTATTAGATCGGATTTGTGAAGCCCAAAAGAATGATTATGAGATTCAGAGTTTGATTAAAAATGTTAGATCATCTGGTGTACCTGGATTCAGTGTAGATAATTTTGGAGTTCTCTGGTTTGATTTGAGATTGTTCATATCATCTTTTGGTGATTTATGCAAAGAGATTATGACTGAGGGCCATAATTTTGTATATTCTGTACATCCGGGATACATTAAGATGTATCGAGATCTTCGAGAGTCTTATTGGTGGCCAAGGATGAAGAGAGATATATTAGAGTTTGTCAATTGGTGTTTAACATGTCAATAGGTTAAATTTGAACATCAGCATCCATTTGGTTTATTACGACAATTATCTCTTCCAAAGTGGAAGTGAGATCGTATTACAATGGATTTTATGGTTGGGTTACCTAAGACATCTTTTGGATATGATTCCATCTGGGTGATTGTTGACTAGTTGACTAAATTAGCACATTTCATTCCTATCAAGAATACCTCAATTTACTTCACAGTTTTGGCGTAAACTGCAAGAGGAATTGAGGAATCGATTAGATTTCAGCAAATCATTTCATTCGCAAACTGATGGTCAATTCGAGCGTATGATTCAGACCTTAGAGGATATGTTGAGAGCATGCACAATGGATTTTGCCGAGAGTTAGGATTCCCACTTGCCTTTAGTAGAATTTGATTATAATAACTCATATCATTCGAGTATTGATATGTCACCTTATGAGGCACTGTATGGTAGAAAGTGTCGATCCCGTTTATGTTGGACTGAAGCCAGTGAGAGAGAACCTTTAGAGCCAGATATTATTCTAGAGACTACTGAAAAGGTAAGATTAATTCAGTAACGGATTCAGACGGCTCATAATCGCCAGAAGAGTTACTTTGATATGAAGCATAAACTTTTAGAATTTGAGGTAGGAGACCATGTATTTCTTAAAGTATCACCCATGAAGGGTGTTATAAAATTTGGAAAGAAAGGCAAATTGAGCCCAAGATACATAGGACCGTTTGAGATTATCAAACGTATTAGAACTGCTGCATATGAATTAGCTTTAACACCTCAGTTTACCTTAGTTCATCCAGTGTTTCACACTTCACTTCTTAAGAAGTATGTTTCTGCTTCGTCACATGTCTTGGCACCTCAATCTGTTGACATTAGGTCTGATTTGTCTTATGATGAGGCTTCAGTCCGGATTGTTGACCGTCAGGTCAAGAAACAACGAAATAAGGAGATAGCATCAGAAAAAGTGATTTGGAGGCATCATTCTATTGAGTTGAAATCACAGATTTGAGTTTGATTTCACTTCTGATTGAAACTTATTTAGAAATTCGAGGACAAATTTCTTTTGAGGAGGGAAATATGTAAAAACTCATTCGTTTGGTCAAAATACTGAATAAATTTTTTTCAAAGTTTATTGAAAAGAATGTATGATTACTCGAGTAAAGTTATGTGTTACTTGAGTAAAGACATTGTTAACTCGAGTTAGAGGTTGGATTACTCGAGTAACAGTGTTGGTTACTCGAGTAAGTGAAGAGTTGAGTTACTTGAGTAAGCTGATTTCTTACTGGAGTAAGTCGTGCAATCTGGGCAAGCAGTGTGGCGGCTATTAGTTATTAAAATCGAGTTTATCCATTTTATGCCGTCATTCAACACTTTAGAATACTCTCTCAGACCCTCAGAACATTTTTGCTCAACATCTTTGTTTCTAGGATCGTTTATTTGCGGATTGGAGGTGAGATTTCATATCTAAGTTTAGTTCTTGCTTCTTGTTCATGTTTTTACTTTGAAATCTGAATTTGGATGTTGGAATCCATTTGTTGTTGCTCGTGAATGAGTTTGATGATTCAAAATTTGATAAAATGAGTTGAGCTAAGTTAATTGATCATAAAGTAGGTCGTGAATGGTTTGAAAAATGATTGGAATGGCTGGAAATGAGTTTTGAATGATTTCAGTATCTGAATGTGTTACTCAAGTAACACATTTTGTTACTCGAGTAAAAGAAGGATCCAGTTACTCGAGTAAGCTAGTAATTACTAGAGTAAAAGAGTTGTTTGGTTACTTGAGTAAGGTATCTCATTACTCAAGTAAACCATATGATTGAGGGACTAAAAAGTGTAATTTATGTATCTTGTTTACATGGATGACTAATATTGATATTCTGCATATTTTCAGAACTGATTTGATAATTTGTCCCTTTGAGGTTTGAACTGTGAATTTTGGGAATTCGAAGACTGGAACGTAATTTTGCATAAAATATGATTTTCAAGTTTTAAGCATCAGATCTTGGTCTGAGATGGGATTTTCAGCGTCGAGCACGCATTAGCATTTGCATTTCATACATGTTGTATTGCCACAGTACTAGTACCACCTATTGATATCTCTGTGACTTATTATTTCAGCTTATTGTTCCTACCATCGAGACCAGCCCCTACTAATGGTGCGTGATTAGTCTAAGTTTGCTTTGGACTTCAGGTGAGTGGAGTGACAGATTTAAATACTTAGGTCGTGTCTTCTGAACCTTATATGTTTTTGGTATGCTGAGATATTACCTGTAATCGGATTAAGTAACAAATTGGTTATTTAAAATCGGTTATATGATGAACTGGTTTCCTGTATTTGGAACTGCTATACATATTAGTTTTTTTTTTGTTTTTATAACTCTGATGTGCCTGTTGCTTGCTATAGATTTTGTATATACATGGGACACCTCAGCTACAAGGTACGTAGTCTTTGGTATACCAATGTTGTTCGTGAGACCCTTAGTTGCCAAGGTAATGTGATAACCGTGTGTTCGACCAGACACACATATTTTAGTGAGATAGTCACTCATGTTATTTAATGATACAATCACTCCTATTATTAGTAACACAGTCACTCCTGTTATTTAGTGGCATGATCACTCATGTATTTAGTCCCATTATTTAGCTATGTTATTTAAAGGATATACGATATTACTTGATAATATCTTCTGATCGTATGCTGGTTGCCTTGAGTGCAAACATTTTGAAATGATTCTGTAAACTAGTAGTATTAGTAGTGTGTATATGATATTACGCATACGAACTTGTGATATTTTAGAATTATTTTCAAAAAGGTCTTTGTGATGCACGTATAAGGCGATCTATAGTGTCGTCCATCATTGAGATTTATCTCACCCCTCCCTTTATATTTTTCAAGCATGTATTTTGGCATTCATCGCCTGCACTCAGTAGGCACCTCCTTTGGCTGTGAGTGCCATTTTGGACTGAGTCTTGTATATGTACAGTAGAACTCTATATCGGACTGTTGATGGGTTTTGGGTTTCATTTTGTATTTTTTTTTGTATTATGATGTGTTTATATTTATATATATAAATTATGTTTTAACTTATATTGCCTGTTTAATTATATCAGTTGAGCACTGAATAAATTGAGTATTATATCTGGTCTTCTGAGGCTTGTGCGAGGTGAGTTAGACTCTTATATACGATTTATTTTGTATGCCGGTCACAGTCCGAAAATAAGTAGTGACAAATCTACCCTCATTGGTACAAACACTTTGGCTGTTAATGCCTTTAACCTGATCTGACCTTTAGGTTATTGTCGTCAGCCTCATGGGTTGTCTAATACATTGTGCGTAATTGCTCCTTTTTGTAACAGATGTTTGCAATAATGAAATATAGTTACAGTAAAAAAAAAAGACTTCCCTTGTACATGCCACGTGCATTAAATGCAGGTAACAAAAACATAACAGCGGGGGAGATTTCCCCTGCTTTTCCAAGTGGCCTACTAATTGGTCGCCACTTTGTTTTTTGCATTAAAGAGTATTATCAATAAGGTTGAATTATTCCTATGTCTTGCGGTTTTATGTAAAGCGCGATTCCATCTCTCTTTTTTTTTGGAAATAAATGATTTAACCCCTCTAAGGTCTCTAATTTTTCATAATTTGAATATTCTTCTCCATGTAGTCAAACTTGGCTCTTAAAAATTAATTAAAATTAAACTACCCATACCCGTTGCCCTTGCATATTGGAGCAAATTGCGTTAAGTGGAAAAGAGGGTTTTTGTTAATAAGCATGGTATCGATTTGTCCTCCATCTACAAGGTTGGTTAAAGAATTGGCCAAAATCAACTTGTTGTACTATTTTGCTATGTTTAAATTAATGCATGACAGATATTTACTTCCGTCAAATCCTTTTTCTTCCTTTCTAGATGGCCTTTATAAGAAACAAGCAAACTCATAAAGTAATATAAAATTGATAATTGTTACAATAATGAAGACTCTTAAAAAGAGTCGAGGATTCTTGCAATAAATTAAGTAACTGAGTTTTAAATTAAGTAATTTTAGTAATAATTTAGTAACAGTTATAGTTATTTAATTTATCATAAAATTAAGTAATCGATCAAAATTAAGTAACCGGTAACTAAATTACGTAACGACATAAAAAATTAAGTAACTTTTAGAGTTATAATTAAATAAAAATCCCCTCAAATTAAGTAATTGAGACTGAAATTAAATAATTCGAGTTCTCAATGAGAACTCTTTTTAAGAGTCTTTATTGTATTACCATTCAAGATTAATCATGACAAGCTACAATTTAGTCCCACAATGTCTAAACTAAAAAGATGGGACTCGAATCTTAAATTTAAGTCATGTGGTTAAACGGGTACATTGTTAATAAAGAATATTTGTTATTATTGTTTTCATTTCATATACGAATTAATATTTACCATCATTTTTTAAACTTCTATTTCTTTTAATAGTTTTTCATATACTATTAATTCCATTTGTCAAATTCTTTCAAAATAGTTATAAATTTTTAATTTTCTATGCGTAAAAATAGATCATTTAAATTTCTTTTTAAAAAATATTTTATAAAATAAACATATGTAATGCGCAGAAATTGTGCTAGTTTAGTTTATTTCAGTGTTGTAGTTGGTTAGGTGTATTAATAGACCTTATTGATGTAATTGTACTTTTCATTTATTGATCTAATTGTCCTAATCATGAGACGACGACGATACTGAAGTATAGGAATACATAAAAAACCGAACCAATTAGATGAAAAAATGGAATCTTATTGGTTTTTGAAAAATGTTTATTTAAAGTATAAACTAGAAGGTTTATTGAGTTTTTTTTTTTCATTTAAGTTTATATTTTTAGGTTTATTTAAGGTTACTATTGAGTTGATATTGAATTGATTTTTTAAATCGAAATTGAGTTGATATTTTGCATTGATTTTGAGTTGATTTTTATTCAACGTTGATTTTGAGTTGAATTAAGTTAATTTTGAGTTGATTTTTTATTTTTATTTAATTTATATTTAATGTTTATTTTAGGTTGTTTTAAGAATTTTTTAAAAATTTTAATTTATATTAGGTTGTTTTTAAGTTCATAAAAATTTTATTTTTTTGAAAAGCTTTCATTTAAGTTTTTTTTGTTGTCGAAAGCTTGTTTAAAATTTTGGAGGTTTATTCGAAGTTTACATAAAGTTGTTAAATAAAATTTTGAAGGCTTTTTCTGAAAAAGATGTATTTTTGTTGTTACAATTGAGCAAAGTTTTTATTAGGTTGTTTTTAAGTTTATAAAAAGTTTATTTAAAAAAAAGCTTTCATTTAGGCTTTTTGTTTTGGAAAAATTGTTTAAAATTTTGGAGGTTTATTTGAAGTTTACATAAAGTTGTTAAATAAATTTTGATGGATTTTTATGAAAAAAAGATGTATTTTAGTTGTTAAAATTAAGTAAAGTTTATATTAGGTTTTTTTAAGTTTAAATTAGGTTGAATTTAGGTTTTTTGGAAGATTTACAAATTTATGACATTTTTAAAAAGGTTTATCAAAGGTTATTTTGAAGTTTTTAAAAGGTTTATTTTTTCGTATATTTAGTAGTTTAGAGTTTTTTTACGTCTTGTTGCAAATTCATTTTTTAAAATAATAAATTTAAAGGCACAAGGATAAAAAGGTAAAAAATAAAAAATAGAATTCCAAAAAAATAGAAAAAAGGATTAACAATAAAAAAATAAAAGCCTAATTCTGTAAGAAAAAAGCGAGACGGATGACAGTTGGAAGTCCGAGGCCCATGGAGTGAGAAGGTTTTTAAAGGTGAATGTTTTGTAATTAATGTTTCAAAAGGACATCTTTTTTGTAATTGGCCCAATTTTCATTCTATGACTTTGTAGGTACCCAAAAAAGTGCTTGTTTTATTTGTTGTTGTCTTCTAATATAACATCTAGTCCCTTATATTTTTGATTGAGTACTTTGACAACTAGTTGGCGAACCCACTTGAAGCGCAGGTGTGTTTCATTCGATTTATCTAAGAATTTTTTTTAAAAAAATTGCAAATTAATTAGAAGGTATGTAAATAAAATAAATTTTTATTATTAAATTTATAAAAAATATAAGAGAACTTTAACTCATATAATCAATATATAATATTGTGATAAGGTATCCTCAAACTTTTTTCAATAACAATTGGGGTGTGCTTTGTGTTGCTATTGAATTGCATAGATTAAGCTTGGAGGAGTGATATACTTGACTTTCATCAACATTTTATTGTGATTTGCAATGCATTTGTAAAGGGTTTTAATTATTTTTATCTTAAATTGTTATACAAGTTGTTTATATTTGAAAGTGTTGAAGAAAAAGCATGAAAATGAGGAAAGAAAAGCAAATAGGAGCTTCAGCCCAAGAGGACCACAAGTGAAATGTGATACAACAGCCAGCCACCATGGCCCACACCATGGGGGTGTGGTTGGCCATTACAACGTGGTGGCTAATGTTGTTTGTAATTTAGAGTTTTTAAAATCGTTATGGGAAACATTTGTTCAGTATTTTTATTATTATTTTAATAAAATTTTTAGTTTCTAATTTCTTAGTTTTTTTATCAGTAATTCAGGGTCCTAGTAAAAGTCTCGCGGGACGTCTTTTCAGCTTTTCACTAAACAAAATTTAATTTTAATCCCCTAATTTTTATCTACTACTTTATTTAATATTTTCTACCCAAATTCATTAAATATAAATAATTACATTAAAATAAAAATAATATTGTATTAAAAAAATAAATTCATTATAAAAATAAAAAAAAATATTACAATAATATTAAAAATAATACAAGGTATTAATTTGATACTTTATAAATTTAAATTTCAAGAAACTATTATCAAACCAAAAATAAAAAATAATGCTACCAATACATTTAAAACAAATAATTCAAGTTAAAAATTAAAAATAATTTAAAAAATTAATCAAGTCATGTATATTTATTAATTACTCTAACAATCTTATTTATTGAATTAAATGAGAAAGAGGGACAAAAAATAATTTTAAATAACAATATTTAAAATAATAAAATAACTCAAAGTGGAATGAATGATAAAAAAAATATTATAACTTTAATAACATAGACTAAAACAAAATTTTTAACTATTATTTTAAAAATTTTAACTATTATTTTATTAGATGTGGGGGATCACTGATCCCCACACCCAGAGTTATTAGTCCGTCCTCCAAACGAAGGACATGCTAGGTGATGGGGACACAGTAACACCCAGTTCCTAGACGCGTTACAACTCGTTTAAGTATCTATACGTATGGTTTTTTACTTCAATATTCGAATAATCTCTGTGCGCACAACATCAAGTTATCTATCCAAATCGGATTGACCATACGTTTAGACAATACATTGTATGAACTCATTTAAAAATTGAAAGTCTAAAATGTCTTCATAATTCGATCACATTATAAATCTAAAATCTTCAGCTTGTCTCTTTCATTAATTTTATGTACAAATTAACACATAAGAGTATTTTAATACAAATAGATGCAAATCTTTTCCTAGAATTACATTTAAAATAGTTTTTTTTTTGCACCCACCAAAGATTAAATCAACGATCTCTTACCACTAGAGTTAACTCCATTACCAATAAACTATAAACTCATTGATTAAATTTAAAATAGTTAAATGAGATTTAAAATAGTTAGTCCCATCTTTATTGTAATCACTATCGATTCCGTTTCCAATGCTTCTTTAACATTGCCGCTGTCATATATCATGATGTTGTATTTATTGTCTTAAGCATATTTTTAGTTTTTTTTTTAATTTTCTTTTATGTTTTTGCGTTTACATTTGATTTGTCTTTTTCTATTGGAAGTGTGATTGTGTTTAATGAAGTGTAAATTTTCAGTTATAGTTTAATTGAATTGTCTCTATACTACTAAGTCGCAAATGCTTGTAGAGAGGACAGAGGTTTGTATCGCTAATCTACTATATTGCAATAGCAGTCTATCAAAATTGACAATTAATATGTCATTTTAAAAGTTTTTTTAAACATTTGTAAATTCTATTGATTTGACTTTGAAGCCAATTATTAATGATTAATAAAATACAATCTATATTTTTTTTTTTGCAAAAAAAAGGTACGCGCACTATAATTTGGAAAATAAAAACCATCATTCAAAAATATTTTTTCATCGTGCTAAATATTTTATTATATATAATTAATGTGCCAGAATTTTCGACTACGAAAACCACTTTAATATCACCCTATCACCCCATTAATAGATTCGCACTATTATAAAGTCAAAACAAATACTTAACCTAGAGAGGCAATGATTCAGACTTTCTTTTGTATTTTATTGGGATAATACATGATCGTGAATCACGTCACCGTCCATTTTTAGTTCTGAAACTTTGTCGCATGGTTCACAAACCAGGTAGAATTGCCATGAATAAGTTCAAATCGATGGTTCTAATATCTCTGAAATCAAGAAGGACCACGTTTATGATTAATTAAATCATAAAGTCAATAGTCATGAACGTGATATGAACAGAAACCCATATGAATGGTTGATGATCATAAACGATTCCACGGTTTCTAGTCTACTCCGAAACTAATGGAGTAATCAATTATAAATGTGATCTTGGTTGGCTAATAATTAATTATAAATGTGATCTCATTTGAAAAGCTAAGTAAAATGGAAAATTATTCGTCCCTGTTTCCTACTTAATTTGGAGATCTGGTAGGATGAATAATTTTTTTTAAGAATAATGGAAGATTCCGTACACTGCGGAAATATTTCGAAACTAGCAGATGTTGAACATTAGAACAACACAAGATCACGTACATATACCACTTCGCCATGCATATGCAAAGGTCGAATAAATATTTTTTTTTGATAAATCAAGTATTTTTATTCTTCTAATTCACATGGTGTCGATTAGAAAAGAGCTGGAAAACTTCCACTTTAAGATATTCCACTATACTATGAGGCTACACCATCAAAAAGAATAAATAATTTTTTTTGTATAAGATTACTGATTTGAAGACTTAGTAATACATCAGACAATCCCAATTAGACTGATACTTCCTTAGTACTCCCATCATAACTAACAACCAGCTTATTATTAATAAAAAGAAAAAGAACATACATATTTATTGAATATATTTTATATTTGGGCACACCCAACTTATCAAAAAAGACAAATAAATTAATGATGCAAGTCCCATGAGAATGACATTATTTCACTATGGATATGTAATTTGTGGTTTGCATAATGAAAATACAAATTTAATAAATGTAATAGTAAAAAAATAAAAAGAATTCACGTCTCTATCAATAAATTGGGCATAATTCTCTGGACCGAATATTCTAACTTCCGTATAGTATATATTAAAAAAATAAAAGAAAAGACAGAATCGCTAGCTTTACCCCTTTTTTAATCGACCCTAGTAATTTGGACTGTTTTGAGCTAGAAAGAATTAAAGAAAACAATTTTTAATCAAATGATCTTTTGACAACAACCGTTAAATTAATAAAATAACAAAAATTTTGGTTTTATTTGCGATAGTGGAAATGCTTTGCAGGTCCAATTATCAGAAATTAAATGGGAGGAATTTTTGCAATTTGTTGTTTAATGCCACATTTAATTGATGCGTTATGAGTAGGTCAGTTGGGTAGAAGATTGAATTATATAGTTTACTTTTGGCTGGGATATTTAATTGGAGCCATAAAAATTAATGTCTGGAAACAAGTAAATGCTTAATCTAAATTCGTAAAAAATATGATAGATTGAAACACGATAGTAGACTATACAGTAAAAAATAGAGAGAATGATACGATTTTCTAATTGAAGAGTGTTTCTCAATGTATAATTTCAAGTCAAATATTTGATGCAATGTTAGTAAATTTAATTGATAAAATGTGTCTGAATCAAATAAATATGAACACGGGCATAAAAGCCTACCAAACACACATGTTTAAATTGCAATTACAAAGCAGAAACTGTTGACATGAAGCAATTTGTAGAGGTGCAGAAAACTAGCAATTTGTAGAGGTGAAAACAATTATTTTGGCTCTTTTCTTTTGTTGGGTAATGCCTTTTCATTGTTGTTTTCCACTTGGTTTGATCTGAAAAGTGCTGAAGAGAGAAAGAGAGTATACTTTTACATTTACCATACTTATCCGCCAATACTTTTTTAATTATATTAAGTTACAAATCAATATAGCAATGGCCAATTATGATGGTTAAACCGTATAACTTACATGGTCACTTGATTTTGGATTTTTTCCACTATAAATTTAATTTTTATTCCAAACTAGTTGCTCTCTTTAGTTGATCCTTTATTTGAGTAAAAATATTTTTTTAACGAATGTACCAGAAAACAGTGGCGGAGCCACTAAGACACTAAAGGGTGCCCGGTCACAATCTTGGCTCCGTCAGTGCCAGAAAATGGATAATAATTTGCTGAGTATATCGAAAAATATTCCACACTTCAGTAACCATTTCAAAGTCTTACAACTATTACCACACTATAAAAGATCAGAATTCACAATCTTACAAAAACATTACTCAAAAGTTCGATCTTTTGAAATGGACATTTTGCAAGGACTCATAAAGGGCAAGCAATAAAAGGCTTAAAAGGGGGATAAAAGCTGAAATCCGTTCAGATAAAATACGAACACCCAAACCCACGACAAGGCTCAAAGGCGTCCTTAGCAACTTCCAACAGGTACTTTGTTAGGTAGTAGTAGCCTAGCGAGTTATTTTAATTTTTAACTCCAATAAAAAAAAATTACCTCGCATGCATCAATATATTTATTTATTAGTAAAATTTAAAATAAAATAATATTTTAAAGAAAATTCAAACAAAGCCTTAGGCTAGGCCTACAAACCTGTTTGTAATTTGTTACAATTATAAGTAATTAATATGCATCAAGAAAAAGAAAAGAATCAAACAAACTATTTCATCTTAATAGATTGCTTTTCATAAGAAATTTTGACTTAAGACCTCGTTCTGATAATGCAACACATAAATAAGATTCTGTTCTAAAAGAAAAAAAAGAAAAATTTTAAATCTCAACTTAACGTAAAGCAACAAGGGATTCTATAAGACCTGGTAGGAGACATGGAAGAGCACATTAAGATGATATAATGATATGATACCAATATTCCCAACCAGTTGAAATAAGATGATCGAAAACTCTAAGGATTGCAGTGGAGTGGTAGAGATTTCATCTATTTTAACTAGATATCTCGAGTGACCTGAGTATGGACACGCTTTAACACTGTTTTGCTGCCTGAATCCAAATTAGTAAGATATCAAAAGATATCTGGATACCAAAGAATTTAATAAAAAAAATGAAAATGGAAGAATATGATCAATGATCAAGAAGCCTGTGAAGTGGAATCTGGCCTGAACTACAGAACCTATAGATATCGTTTCGTGGGCAGCTTCTGATGAAGGGAAACAGATTTTTCGATCAATCCTATGTTGATGACTTGCTATGCTTGCTCTTACTATCTAATGAGCAGAGATAGTATACCAGAAGATGAAGCAGGCAATAAAATTAATGATCTTGACTAATTCAAGTGGTTAAGTGTGTGCATCGTTAATCTTGATAAATTGAAAGAAAGGCAACAAGTTCATTTACTTTTATCTCTTTTTCTTCAAAGAATGGTCCATACAAAAATTTTCATGCTTTTCATTTGATTGTGTTGTTTCAACTGATGAAAGAATGCAAATGTAAAATGCGTATACTTTTCTCTTAGAAAAAAGTAAAAGAATAAAGTTCGTCTGAATATCAACCAAAACTCTCACAAATTAGCCATACCGCTTGTGATGGCATCAACTTCTGGGGTTATTGTAGCACGCTTTGTGATCTCGGCAACGAAAGAACAATGCTTCTCTGCTGTGTTTATGGCCAGAGCTTCCTGAGAAAAAATACAATCCATACCTGGGGAGACCTGCAACAATTTCAAGTCAGACATATTGTAAGAATTGAAAATTTCCCACACATAGACATCCTGACTCCCCAATTTTGTTGGTGTATGATGCATTATACATATACTCACATTGCAAACAGATTCACCAAGCTTTAGTTTAACAGCACCGCTCCTGTGCACTAGTATTTTACCCATGAAGCCAGCAGGTAACTCATTCAATTTGATGCCCCGCTCAGCAGCGCATTGACCTCTTGATAGTGTCGCACTTTCCTTCTGGCCGTCTGCAGCAGCTGATCTCGTGATCATAGGCATAGTCGGTGGTAACTGAATAAGAAATGTACTTGCTTCAACATTTTCCTCCTGCAAACCACAAGACAAAGAGCATGAGAAGTAAAGTAAGAAAATGCACAATGTGACTGAGAATTTCAAGTTGCCAACCATTAAACCAAGCTCTTCTGCACTTTTTGTTGAATTTTCATCATAATATTCGGCCTCTGCTGCCTCTCCAAATTCCTCAGCATCAAGAATTGCTACGAGCAATACAAGAATACTATAGCGTAAGAAAACAATCCAATTTTCATCTTGACAAAGCGCAATACTCAAAACCAGTAAAAAGACCAAGAGAACGGAAACAGGACAAGTCAATTAGTAAGGTTGAATTCAATCTTTCATCATATTCAAAGAAACTACGGACCATTAACAGAAATGCATTACAATCATTATATTGTGTTCAAGTGTAGCTTTTAATATTTAAAGCCAGGCCTCAAAACAATACCTGGATCTCCTGAATATGGTCTTCTCAGAGGAAGAGTCACAGGATAATAACTGTAATAATCCTGCAGAGACATGACATAAACAGTACATAACAATGTAGACAATTGCATAAAAAACACAGGTGGAAGGGCTGGTAACTAAATTTATAGCCAAATATGCAAAGCAAAGTGCTCATAAAATTGAGTCATGGTAGGCATACCCATGGTTCAACATATTCTTTTCCTCCGAGGTTAGAATTACTGGAACCACCTAAAAGCGGAAAATGATTATTCACGAGAAATTACATGGCTGCAAATCATTATCCGAAGATAGCATACCATTGAAAGTTGATTGCTGACTTCTGTTACTTGCACTGCCAGACTTGGAGATTTAACGTTAGTTGACGCAGCTCCAAATCCAAATGCAATTTGTGAACCTTTGACTGTATAAAATTGAAGAAATGGTAAGGCAAAATTATTGGAAAACATCTTTATGAACTCATTGGGTATAATCTCAGAACATAGTGCATAGAATAAGCATACTTCGCCCTTTAATTCTGAAAGTTTTCACCTTTCAAACAAGCACTGACTCGATAAAAAATTAATAACCCACTTCATTAGAACAAAACTCACCTTTCTTTTCAGCCTTAGCTTTCGCCCTGTTGGATCTTTCCTATGAAAGTGGAGAAAAACCAAATAAAGATTTTGAGCTCAGAAAATAAAATTTGAATCCGCGCGCTGACACTAAAAGAAATTAGCAGTTGATAAAGAACACAGAGCATTAGCAAATTAGCTACTACACATGCCACACACCTGGAATTGCCGCATCAAATCCATAGCGCGAGTAGCATCAATGTCTTCATGCTCAATCTTTTCGCTATAAGCAGCCAAAGTAGGAACAACACGAGTTAAAAGGAATTTTTAATTCAATTAATGATCAAAAGTTGCGAACTGACTAGATGATATTTTCTCTTTAACTTCAGCCTTTATGACCGGTCGAGTTGGAACTTTGGGCTTAAACTTATGCTGAAACATATCAGAAAGCAATTCATCAACCCAGGAAGGAAATGAATTAACATTCATGTCACCAATAATCAAAGCACGTAAGTTTAATAAAAAAAAACCTTCCTAGGAGCTTTTTCAGGAACCTCTGATTCCATGACAATTGAAATCACAAACTTTCACTAAAAAACACCAAATTTCAGCAATCAGTGAACCCAATAATCATTAACAATAAAGAAGGAAACATGCAAAACAATAAGAAGAACCCATATTTTATTGATCAACAAACTTAAAGAACTACCACTCTCATTGGTACTACATGTGCATATAAAATTAACAAATGATGTATACGATATAGAATGACACACAAAAAAGGGTAATTATCAAAGTAAAAGAATGATCTTATTACATGATCAGTGACAATATAGACTACTTAGTTGCAGGCAACAAGAAAGTATAATATAGCTTCACTGATCTTCGGCAAACCTGGCATGAGATTTTGTGTTGGAAGTTGTGTGAGAAGTTGGAGTTATTGTAGCAATAGCTTGGACAATGAGAAGAATGCCGCATTGCCGCCACCTTGAAGCGTAAGCTATTTTTATAGTAGTGAGTATTTATGCCAAACCTAAGCAAGCAGGCGCCCTCATGTGTTGGTATTGGACCGAAAACATTTTATTTTCCCCCTTTATTAGTTCGTTGCCATTTTTTTTTCGAGGGTAATTAACCCATGCTATTACATCTTCAAATTTTTAAGGGAAAATCACACATTTATTTGATTTAAAAATACAAAAATTTTAAAATACAAGGTTTCAAATATATTTGTAATTATGGAAACATGCGGATACCCAAATTTTAAAAATGTCAGATTTTCATAATCGCGATAGTTTTGTGAGAATATGATTTTTCGCGAGAAAATCAAATCAAGCAGAAAAAATTTCCAATTGTCTTCAGGGTCTCCATAGGTTTTTAGGGGTTCCACTAGAGGTCTCCGATAATCTATATGACTCTCCACTAGTTTCCAAGGATCTCCATTGGAAGTCTTCAATGATCTCTAGGGGTCTTTAATGGAGGTTTCCAGAGGTCTCCAAGGGTCTCCATTAGAGGTTTCCAATGATCTTTAAGAGTCTCCACTGGAAGTCTTTAGCGGTCTCCACTGGAGATTTCCAAAAAGTCTCCAATGGTATCCGCTGGAGGTATTTGAATATCACTTTTTTTTAGAAATTTAGCTTAATAATTTTTTTACATATCATTTTCTAAATTATATATATTTATAAATTATTTGATTTA
This sequence comes from Flueggea neowawraea, assembly GCA_948243855.1. Taxonomy (NCBI): domain Eukaryota; kingdom Viridiplantae; phylum Streptophyta; class Magnoliopsida; order Malpighiales; family Phyllanthaceae; genus Flueggea; species Flueggea neowawraea. The sequence goes on along the minus strand of CAODLS010290150.1, from coordinate 2,705 downwards.
ACCAAAATTTTAGACAATAATAAATTTGGAAAATATTTTTTTAAGGTCTCCAGAAGTCTCCGGGGTCTCCAAAATATGTGATTTTGTAATTAACACAATTATAGCAGCAATAAAGGTTTCAACCCTAGCCTCAACCACCACCATCTTCCCCAACCGCCCAACATAGCAACGTCTCCGCTTGCCATAACAAAAACATCAACCGCCAACGAGAATCAATAATTTTAGAAAATAATTATTTTTTTATACAACATTTACAAGGTTTTCGCGTCACCGGATCTTTGTCCAGGTCTCGCCTCCACGATCACCACCAGATCTCCTTGAGTCGTTGGTTCTCGTCACTGTAGCAATGCTGAATCTGGATAGGAAGAGAAAAGATGACGAAGAGGGGAGAGAGAGTGGAAGAGAGAAGATGACAGAAAGGAGCAAAAGAGTGGAAAAGAAAGCCGGCGTCGAAGAAGGTAAGGCAGGGTGGCGGCCGGAGACGAAGGAAAGGGGAGAAGGGAAAGGAATGACGGCTAGGGTTTGAGTGGAGAGGAAAAGAGAAAGAGAGAAGAACGTGGAGAGAGAAACTGAAGAGAGAGAGAGAAAAAATTTGTGAAAATGGGAAGAAAAATTAGATTTTATTTGATGTTAAATCTGACATTTTAAAGAATAAAGAGTTTAAAGATGACATTTTTAAAAATCAAAATTAGGAGTGACATTATTACAAATCAGAATTTTAAAAGTGACAATTAAGATAATTAAGTCAATTTTTAAGCTACAAACTCGTTGCCCGTCTCACCAGTACCAATAACTACAAACTCGTTTTTTCAACAATCCTACAAATTCATTTGTTTGGTATTGGATGCAAGCATATTAGTTTTGCAACCAAACGACCTACAGATAACAGATGAGTAGTTCACTGCTAACTTTACGCAACTTGGAGCAGTAAAAACTGAAAAACATTAGATATGTCTAGGACAGCAATATAGCAAATAGATTCTTCAAATCAGCCTTTTAAAATATCAAATTGGTTTAAAAACAAATATCAGATGCGTCTAGGGTGAGCATAGGTCCTTCAATCCAAACCAAATCCCCTAGAAATTGACTGTTGTCAATTTTTTGGCCGACTACCAATGACCCCAGGAAAACTTGTAATGCAAGTGTGAAAACGTCATATTTCCAGTTTATCATAGCCCTGAAGTGGAGATAGCTCAATAAAATATCACCATCATCTGCATTTGTTGCAGATTTTCACTGATATCAAGAGAAATACATGACCCCAGTTCAAAAAACAAAAGCGAGAAAAACATGACTAACTCAAAGAGATCTCTCTCTCATAACTCAGTAGCCTAACACTAGGATACAGGCAGTAACTTCAAACGAAAGGGTAAATCATACAACATTCCTGGCAGCATAGTTTCTCTTCCTAATTCCTCGCTGCTTGCACAGTCGTCGCCATCAATTGAGCCATTACAGTAGCATACTGTACCGCTGTATGTTGAGAACTGTAATGGTCTGAGAGACCGTACTCTGCGAAGTTTGGTTCGACATGCATAAAATGGCCAGGCAATGATCTTTTCGAGACAGTTTCTTGCCATATCTCAGAGAACTCGTCCATGATAGGCCGAGACTTCTCCATTGATGAAATGGGAAGATACTCCACCTTCAGAAAAAAAAAAAAAAAGAAAGATCAACTAAAATTAAAGATAATTCAACAGCTCAGACAATAACTCTTTTAAGTTTAAAACAAAGTTGCAGGGAAATCAAAACACTATTACATGATGTAGAATTAAAAATGTTATACTTCAATGCAATTATGAAAAATCACAAGTTTTGGTCGCTATCCAATCTTAAGATGACTTAGAATTTCGATATCTAATATTAACGAAGTGATTGCAAAATGCAAAAAAACTACAAAAGGTAGGAACCTTAGTTTCAGAAATCAAAGGAGCAATAAAACAAGCATATTGTTTACCCAGATTAATTGGACCGAATAGAGTGCTGAACCCTGTACGTCAACCAGGAGGATTTCAGTTAATTAATCCCTAAACAAGAAGTAATCCACAGGACTCCACTCCCATACCAATAACAGCCTCTAATCAAATGTTAAACCTCGACAACCTACATGACACCTTGCTTTGGTAATTACATAAAAGGCATTGTGTCTGCATATCAGAACAATCCACAAAACATGCAGAAGTTCTAACTTATCCCAACCACAGGCTGCAACATACAGAAACACCAGCGAGTTCAACAAACATATCAAATTGTCTGGTAAAATATGCGAATAACCCAACAGTCGAATTCAACAAACCAACAAAGATCAAGAATCAAACACCTGACCTCCATACTGACTCCTCTAAGGTTCTCAGAAGGGCTTGTAACAACCTTCCCTACTCTCAACTGAAAGTCCCCTAGTTGATACTGAAAACCCTATAACAGCAACAAGAACCACATTTCTTTGAACATCAACCAAACAAACTCAATTTCATATTCAAAAGCCAAAAATTCACAAAAAAGAAGCACTCTGAGACCTCAAAATTAAACGCAAGCCTGGATTTATACGACTGTAGCTTTTCCATTATAGTTTGAATCGACGAATCCGCCTCCAGAATAATCCTCTGACTTCTTATTATAAAATAGTACTTATTTGGCTGCTCCGGCAACGATATTCCCAAAAAATCTCGCGGAAATTCCGCTGATAACGACTGCTCTGAAACCAA
>CAODLS010290149.1:0-15066 GCA_948243855.1 Flueggea neowawraea | reverse complement strand
CATTTATTATAATTATAAAAATTAAAATTTATAAATAAATTATTTGTTAAAAAATTATAAATCAAATTTTATAATTTTTATATTTTAATGAAAAGCAATCCTCAATTCAAATAATTTATATAATCAAAAAAATAATATTTATATATTTTTAACTATTATATAATTTCAAAATATAAAAGAAAAATAACAGAAACTTAGTAGTTTTATAACAAAATATGAAATGGCCCAAAAAATATCCATAAAATCGTTTAATCAATTAAAAAAATTCACAAAAATAAATGAAGAAAGCAACAATAAAGAGGAACAAAAAAAATTATGAAGTTAATGTAAAAATTCTATAAGCACATGACATTATTTCGAAACCTCTCAATAAGTTAAATAACAATTACAATAAAAACACAAGTTTTAAATTATAATTTATATAAACAACATAAAAAAAATGTGTTTATATTAAAAATTTACAACAATTAATCAGCCAATAAGATAACAAATAAAATAACAATAACAAAAATTTTAGCTATAAAAATAATTCAGCTTTTTTAGAACAAAATTTCATTGCAATCACATATTTAGGTCACAAAGATTTGACTAAGTAAACTAAATTATTAATAAATAAATAAAAACTCCAATTATAAACCTTGAAGTGAAATATAGCTTGAATCAAATAGTTAAAAATGTGCAAAAAGTTAAAGTTAGATGATTTTTATTTTATAAAATTGACAAATTGTTATATTCTTATAGTTATAAAAATTAATTGCCACAAAGAAATGCATTTTCCATAATAGGTATTATGAAGTAATAAATTTACAATCAAATTGATTGTCTCAATAAAGTGTGTTTTAGTTACTAAAATTGTTAAAAATTTGACTAGAATTGAATGTATTGTTTTAGTTTGTAGAATATTAATTGTTTGCTTTGTTGATATGTTTAAATAATTACTTTTTTCACAATTTGAAATTTTATTGATTATGTAATAAATAATTAATTTATTTAATAAACCTTTCGATTATTTTTCTTGACATGTTTTAAGTTTTCGAACATATTATAATCCTCCAATCTTTAAAACAATTATTGTTAAAAAAACCAAAAAATACATAAAAGATAAAAATGACAAATTTTCATAAAAAATACATTAAACTATTTTCTATCATATCACTATTTATCTCTCCTAACCTGTTTTTTATCATGGTCAAATGCATGTGATGATTTTGAAATCAAAATAGTTGGGTGAAAGACTGCCATCTGTGATAAAAAAGATAATTCATGTAATTCTACAAATAATGTTGTATATCAAAATATTTTTCAAAACATATAGTTGTAATATAAAAAATGTACGAAATTGTTAAAAATATTTTTATTTTAATTAATAAAATAATTTAATTACTTAAAATTTTTTGCTGCATCACATGGGAGCCGTGTTAGTATTATATTTAAATATGAATTATTTTAACAATCCAACTTCTGGTGGTGGCTCAGACCAACACAAATATAAGCAGCCCTTTACTGTGATTCAATAGCATATTAATTCGGTTTTTCATTGTATAATTAATTATTCTTAAATGTACTATATATTTGTTTATTCACTGGCGTTGTCTAATGACATTTGCTTTTTTCGTATTCAAACTCTGAAATATTAGGTTGATTTGACAATAATAACATATAGTATAGAGAAAATTACATATTTATAATAAAAAAATATTACTTATTAAAAATAACAATGTTAAATTTTTAAATATTAAAAATGTCACTTTAAGTTATCACATATCAAAAATGTTATTTTTTAGAAAAAATTGCTAGAAATTTATTTTTTCTCGAGAAATTGATTTTTTTTCTTTAAAAAATATTTTCAATCCAAATTACATGTTTTAGATTCACAATAGAGTATATAATTCATATTTTCAAAAAAAGTTTAAATAATTTTTTTAATTATTTTGTTAAAAAATTTCAAAACAATGTTTTTTTGGTTCACAATAGTTCACGTGGTAATTTTTTTAATTCACACAATTCATATTTTAAATTGTTCACAATGATTCATATAATTCATTTTTTTTTTGAAAAGTTTAAATATTTTTTTTAATTATTATTTTAAAAAATTTGAATGAACCTTTTTTCCTCAAAAAATATTTTTTTCAGGGTCGGTTTTAACATTCACAATGGTTCACAAAATGGTGTACATTATATTGTACATAGTTGTGAACCATTCTGAACAAAAAAACAATGTTTCTTTAACAAAATGTTAAAATAATTTTTTTAAATAATATTCACAATGGTTTATAACGGTTCACAATGATATCAACAAGTTCATACAAAACAACAATATATGAAAAAAAAAACAGCAAAGTTCATAAAAAAAAAAGAACACAAGAGACTTAATTCTAATAGCAAAATAAAACTTGCGATTGAGGCATTCTAAATAATTTCTTTAAAAAGTAAGAACCAAACAACAATTTAATAGAAAAAAATAAGAGCAGCATTTAAGGTTTTAATTCTAGCCGTCGGCCCAAGCACGTCGCCTCCCCAATCTACCAACTGTCAAACGTTGTTGATGTCCTCTGACAGAAGACAAACTAGCTAGATCTTCGTCGGCAACCTCTTTCCTTCGGAAGCGACAAGCGAATACGATAAGTGACAACCGGCAAGATCGAAGAGAGAGAAAAGAGGAAGGATGACTAGGGTTTGAGAGAGGCAATCGAAGGAGAGAAGAGAGGAGAGGAAGGGTGTCTAAGGTTTGAAAGGAGAAGAGAGAGAAAAAGAGGGAGATAAAGAGAGAAATTTGAGAAAATAAAACGTAAAATTGATATTTATATGAAATTAATGTAACATTTTTAAAAGTTGAGTTTAGAGATGTATTTTTAACTTTAAATTTTAAAATTACAAAATTTAAGATGCCAAAATTAAAAAATAATAGATTAAATATGGCATACTGTATAATTAATACCGTAACATATTTTATAAAATATATAACATATTTTATATAACTAATTTTATTAAAAAATAAAATTTTCTCGATTTTTTTATTATTTCTAAATCATTAATCATTATAAAATTGATTAAATATACTACATCATCAGCCTCCCAACAAGTGCATTTACTTATATCAGCAGTGACAATGGAGAAACGTCATCGCTCACATCAACAACAGGCAAATATTTTTCCTTTTTAGTTCATATTTGACAGTGGTACGGATTAAGGAGAGGGACCATTGTGAGCACACTATGTGGATCGCTTAACGACATCTACTTTCATCTCTCACATTCACATATATTTGATGTGTTCATATGCTTCTAATTAATCGGTGACCAGTCACTTGAAAGCTTCACCACTCACTTCTCACTCGCTGCCAAACACACCCTCTCTCTCTCTCTCTCCACCTCCCCGGCGATGACTTGAAAAAGGATTTTTCCTGATACCGGTGTGATAGCCATGGAATCCGTCACTCTCTGTCACGCGATTGGCGTCGCCGAATTTCCTTCCCTCCGCCCCTTCCCATCGCGACGTCGTTTCCTCTCCAAACCCCTCCCTTCTCTTCCTCCCCTCAACTTGCCCTCCCTCCGCCTCCTCCGATGCTGCTCCGCAACTAGCGACCACCACCACCACCACCATGACGGAGATGGACAAGGGCTGAGTGGGCCCCAGAAGGCATTGATCAAGTTCGCGAAGTCAACAGGATGGATGGACTTAGCGACTCTATTGAGAGAGCACTTGCAGTTATGCTGCTGCTCTGCCGCCTTGTTTCTGGCGGCTGCGGCTTGCCGTACCTAACTCCGAAGCCCTTAATTAGACCTCTCCACAACACGCTTATGATCGTCGCCTTTCCTCTCGTCGGGGTACACCATTCAATTCAATTAGAGTGGCTTTTTTAGTAATTGAAGTGGATTATTGATTTGTTCTGTGAATGCGTGGCAGGTCTCTGCGTCGCTGGATGCCCTCATGGATATCGCTGGAGGGAAGGTCAACATTCATGTGTTGATGGCTCTCTCTGCTTTTGCTTCCATTTTCATGGGCAATGCATTGGAAGGAGGATTGCTTCTTGCCATGCTCAATTTGGCTCATATTGGTAATTTTTTTTTCTTAGATGTTGCGTTCAATACCGCATAGGTTGTTATAATTGTTGTTGTGGGGATGCTAAGTTGTGTAAATTTATTTTGCTTTTTTAGCTGAGGAGTTCTTCACAAGCCGATGGATGGTGGATGTTAAGGAGTTGAAGGAGAATTATCCTGATTCTGCTCTTGTGCTTAATGTGAATGCTGAGGAGCTACCTAACTTATCTGATTTATCCTACCAAAGCATTCCTGTGCATGACATTGAAGTTGGTTCCTATATTTTGGTCGGAACTGGTGAGGTGTGTGACATTAAAATTGCTTCATTTTTGTTAGGAGAATGTTTGAATCCTGTTTGACAATATAGTTTGATGAATTTATGTGTACATGTTTGTGTTCAATTGTTGACAACATATGCTGTTTTCATATGTTTATTCCTAGGGCCAAGTCTTCTTGGTTCTAGAATAAACTAAATTGATAGTAAATGTTTGCCTTGAGAAAATTATGGAAAAGAGTTGATAGGTTTTTGATACTGGTTTCTATCATGTTTAGGCTGTGCCAGTAGATTGTGATGTTTTTCAAGGGAGTGCGACCATTACCATAGAGCACTTAACTGGAGAAATTAAACCAATAGAAGCAAAAGTGGGAGACAGGATACCTGGTGGTGCAAGGAATTTGGATGGTAGAATCATTGTGAAGGTATGTAATCAATTTGCTCATGATTTGGAGCTTGCATTGAAAGGGGCAGTCAATGTGCTCCACTCACCCATGTTGATCTCTTCTGAAGTCTTTTAAATTAATGGTCTAAAACTTAGTTCTTTCTATATTTGGGTCAGGCAGTAAAGACTTGGAAAGAGTCAACATTGAGCAGGATTGTACAATTGACTGAAGAAGGGCAATTGAATAAACCAAAGCTTCAAAGGTGGTTGGATGAATTTGGTGACCGCTACAGCAAAATGGTTGTAGGATTGTCAGTTGTTGTTGCTCTCCTTGGGCCATTTCTTTTTAAGTGGCCATTCATAAGCACATCAGGTATTTGGGAGGAAGAAAATTTGCTTTCAATCAATCATCCTCTAAAATAATTATTCTACTGTCTGCACTGCATACTATACTATTGGATCTTTCTTCATAGTTTGGTTCTTTGATACCAAATCTCTCTTTTTTCTTGATGAAGGTGTTTCTTAATGATCTCACTCATATATCTTCAGTGCAATAATTTAACCTCTTACTTCATTTTGTTTGTGACCAATTTGCAGCCTGCAGAGGATCGGTCTATAGAGCACTAGGATTGATGGTGGCAGCATCACCATGTGCCTTGGCTGTAGCTCCATTGGCCTATGCCATTGCTATTAGTGCCTGTGCTAGGAAGGTACTGTCAACCTTTAGTTTTCGATAATGGCAGAGGATTTCTTCATATGATCAAAATCTGGTGGAAATTTGACTTGTAATTGGCATAGGTCTTAATGTTGTAGGTGTTGGTTTTGCAACCATCATAATTACATATTCATACCTAAAGTGCATGAGATTATTTCCAAAATGTTTATGCTTATACTAGGTCAGATATTGTTAAATCATTTTTTGTTTCTCACATGGTCTAAACTTGGTCATACTTTTTTTGATTGATCAAATAAGTAAACCGCTTCATGATTTTGGAAGAAAGATTGATTCACTTTCGTTAAACTGATGATAAAAGAAATAAATTTCTTAGTGAGCCCTTAAAATATAGGGGAAATTCAGCTCAGAAATTGAACATTTGAAATTCTTATTGGGAACCTTATCTGATAGCCATGGCTTTCTTATCTTAAGGGAATATTGCTTAAGGGAGCCCAAGTTTTAGATGCCCTGGCTTCTTGTGATACTATTGCTTTTGACAAAACTAGGACATTGACTACTGGGGGGCTTATGTTCAAAGCAATTGAACCGATTTATGGGCACTCAGTTGGAAACAGTAGGACAAGTTTTACTTGTTGCATTCCCAGTTGTGAGAAAGAAGCTCTTGCTGTAGCAGCTGCTATGGAGAAGGGTACCACTCACCCTATAGGGAGGTAAAGTTTTTTGATACATCTTTCTTCTTCATAAGATACTAGACATTTTACTTGAATTACTTCTGGTATTTCCAAGTACACTTAGAAGAGGTTTAACGATGTCATAGTAGCTAACAAGAGCCTTTAGCTTTAGTCTGTGATAGACTATATGTGATTGCCTTCTAGCTAAGCATAATAAAGGATATTATGTCTTCACTTATGTCAACTGTGTTGTTACTACCCCCATGTGGTGTAACATGTTCTTACTCTATCATATTGTTGTCTTGCTTTATCATTTGTGCATGCAAAGTTTTGAGTGATTTTTTTTCTACGCACCTATTGCTCCTCTGCAGTTACAATGTGCTTCAAGTTGCGTAGTTTTTGAGTCGGTGAATGTTAGTGTCGAAGCAAATTGATAGAATCACAGAAGCTTTAGCTAAAGAACAATAACAATAAAGGAAATAACTATTGAAATGAACTGATTTTATTGAATAACGAGGAAGAAGATGATTATAACCAGTAACAACTAGATATCAGTATACCAGTAGCTTGAGGCTACCACTCTCCCAAGCCAAAAGGCCGAAACCCATACCAAAGACTAACTCCCAGCTGCCCCTCTCATTCCCCTCTCACTCTTTATATACTACTGCTACTCTTAACAAACTATGCCACCTCAACCAATGTAGAATACTCCCCCACTAATACGGATATTAATAACTACCTTAATGACTAATAGACTAATATTATTCATCTCTAATCCTAGGACCTATCACAAATGTCGTTGTAGGAAAATATATGTGTACTCTGCAAATGCCTCTTGGGTTCTTTGAACATGATATATGGACAGTTGGGATTCCTCCTCCCGACCTTAAAATTAAGGAAAATTACAATTGGTTTCATTGGAATTAATTATTGTTTTATGTTATCACAAAATTTCTCAATTTTGTATTATCATCTGTTTATTCTCTTAATTGTCCAAATCTTTTCATTTTCTAGTGATTTAGGTAATTTTTTTGTTTATTTGTTGCAGAGCTGTAGTAGATCATAGTATAGGCAAAGATCTACCTTCTGTTTCTGTGGAAAGTTTTGAATATTTTCCTGGTAGAGGTCTTACTGCAACTCTGAACGACAATGAGGTAATGTCCTTTGCAGAGATATGTTAATGGTTAACTTTGAAAACAGTTGAGCTGTCTGCATTCTGATTTACTTTCAGGAATTCTCATAATCTATTACATTCTAAATACTCAATTTTAGGCGTAATCTACCATACACAGTTCAATAGCCTTTATCTATCGGAGTGTTACAAGCAAAATGAATTAAAATCTTTCATGAATTCTGTAGTCAGGAAATATGGGGAATAAATCATTGAAAGCATCACTTGGATCTGTAGAGTTCATCACTTCACTTTTCAAGTCAGAAGACAAATCAAGAAAGATCAAGGAAGCAGTTAATGCATCTGCATATGGAAAAAACTTTGTTCATGCTGCTCTTTCTGTCAATGAAAAGGTGAACTATCATCGATTTTTTGTACTAGTCCATACTCAATATTTTATTAGAACTCATTCACTGAAGTTCGTTTAGGTTACTGCTGGTTTAACCGATGGGGCAAATTCACTGTAACCCACAATCTATTGAAAATTTCTAGGTCTTATTAGTGCTTCGTCTTTTATTCCCATTATTGTAAATTTTTTCCAAGGAAGGGTGTCGACTCCTTGCCAATGATGGTCTAACAAGGTCTTGGCAGAGCTTCAAGAATAAGTTGATGGAATCAGTAATATCATGCTTAACTGGTGTGGCTTCAAATAAGCTTGTCAATAAACCTTCCCTTTTACTTTTCTCAAGTTCATGAAAATAGTTCCAGGAAAAAAAAAGTTTTATGAAAATATTGGGATGCCATATATATGATTTCTGTCAGATTTAACGTCTCAGCTGTGTATTTGGTTATCTCATCAGCAAAAGTTGTGCTATGATTTTCATGGTTTGAAATATCACCTGAAACTTTTGCAGGTAACATTTATTCACCTTGAGGATAGACCTCGGCCAGGAGTTTCAGACGTTATAGCTGAATTACTAAATTGTGCTAGGCTCCGTGTAATGATGCTCACTGGTGACCATTTATCAAGTGCTTGGAGAGTTGCAAAAGCTGTGGGCATCACTGAAGTTCACTGCAGCCTAAAGCCCGAGGACAAGCTAAATCATGTGAAGGTTATAGCAAGGCATATGGGTGAGCTGTTTAATTATTGTTCAAAATCACTTGTTATGTTTATGTCCTTGATGTGGGGCACAAGTGCTTGTTAACCTGAGCATAGCATGGAAATTTGTAAATATTATACCTAGGTGTTGTTTATATGTCTGCTAGTTACAGTTAGCTGAACTGGTTTTCTTATTTTATCATAGGGGGAGGTCTGATCATGGTGGGAGAAGGAATTAATGATGCACCAGCTCTTGCTGCTGCGACTGTGGGGATTGTGCTTGCTCAACGTGCGAGTGCTACAGCTACAGCAGTTGCAGATGTCCTATTGCTACGTGATAATATTTCTGCTGTTCCATTCTGTATTGCCAAATCCCGCCAAACAACTTCCTTGGTAGTGACTACATTTTTTTTGCCTTGGATTTACTAAGTACTGCTAGACAATTTTTTGATCTTTTGGTATATTTCATGCACGTCAAGCAAAATGTTTCCCTTGCTTTAACCAGTATCCTTACGGCCTCACTTCCTTCTGTATTAGGATTTCTTCCCTTGTGGTTGACGGTATGGATTTCTTCCCCTTGGATAATATATGTTTATAATGTTGCTAATTTTTTATCTACTAAGCAAGGTTTTCTCATGGAATTATATCTGGAAAATGTTATTCTGATTTTATTATTGCTTGTGGGTCATGTGCCTGAGTTCTGAAATGTAGCTAGATCGTTGGTTATATATGCTACTGATGGTGTCTAAATTAAACAGTTGGTTGGAGAACCTTCAACGGTGAAGGATTTTCAAATCCCATAAAACCACCGTCATTTCACTCTCTTTTTTTTTTTCCTTTTGATGTTTGAATAATGTCGGCGGAATTTCGAGTTGTGGCTCACATAGCTTTCATGTGGAGAAATGCAGGTTCTTTTACATGAAGGTGGTACCCTCCTTGTTTGCCTGAATTCTATACGTGCACTTAATGAACCCAAATGGTCCTGGGAAGAGGACTTGTGGAACCTCTTAAACCTGTTCAGGGCTAAACTGTTATCGCTGAAGATGGACGACTCAAGCTCCAGCACCATGCAGGCTGCACATTCGTAACTTGTCTCTTCATTTTTTTTTTTATTCTTCTTCTTTTTTAACGTAGATAGAGATTTTTTTTTTGTAGAGGTTAGTGTACAAAAGTGAAATGTGTAAATCATAAATATATTAAAAGGCTAATGGCCTGTTTTTATCCCTTCAAATTTTTAAGAGTTATGAGACTAAAAGCCTATGTTCAGGACAATTTACTGATTAGTAATGCATTGTTGCAATCGCAGATAGTTTCTTTATAATTCTGTCTTATGTTGGTATTTCATGATTTTTTTTGTCATATTATGTGCTTTCAACGAAATTCGAATTCTCAATCCTTTACTCCTGGAGTTGATTGATATTTTGTGATTCCTCGCAGGAATTTCTTGGATGAAAACCAATAATGTTGTGCACTTGTTTTAGATCAGAAGAACTATTCCCTCGTGGACAAACCTCATGTGATTTTGATTTGGAAGTTATATGCTAATAGTTTCCAACTTCTTGCTATTAGGCTGCTAACATCGCGGCTAGGATTTTGTATTGGGATTCTAGTCGTTGATATAGGGACATATTACTGTGTTCTTATGTCATAGCTCATCCTACTGCAGGAAAATTGACTACATATGTCAGACGCGGGGTCCATTGGTTTCGCGCCTGACATGCACATGCTTTTTTTAAAACAAAATTTGACCGTTAAATCGTTTTGATCCAACGGTCAGATTTACTCCAACAGGATTAAAATAAAATTGTATTTAGTGAAAAGCTGAGTAAGCATTTTGCGGGACTCTTAAAATAATTTTTAAATTACGGATGAAAAAACTGAGTGGTTAAAAATTGGAGATTTTAATAAAATAACAATAAAAATGTTAAACATGCGTCTAATAAAATGACTTCAAAGACCGTAGGTTATGAGTAGTTTCAGTTGGACGTTCACTAATTGTATTGGTTGATGTGACATTTGGTTACAGCTGCCAATATTGATGATCTTTGATTCTTGTGAGAAAAAGTTGAAATGAGGCACAGGCCTATGGATCTGGTCCGTCTGGGTCGCTGTTGAGGGCACTCACAGCCACAGTCACAGTCTGTATGGCTAAAAACCAACAAGAAAAGAAACCACACTCAACTCAACTCGACTAGAAGGCAGGTAATAATGTAACGCCTACAGGTTTTGTTTTGGTCAGAGTAAGGGCATGTTCTTCTCTATCTGCAAACTGTTTCTTGCTGTCATGATAACCAACTTCCCTTCACCCTTAATTATCGTGAATCACTGATTTTGCTTATCAACTTCCCAGCCTAATTTCAACGCCCAACATTAATCATCCCATTCAAAGCTCAAAAACCGTTACAGCAGCATTTCCATGCCAAATTAGTCTCTCTTGTAACTGTATTACATCTATCTCTGTCCCACTTACAGTTTACAGCAACTTGACATTAATGGGTACCGACTTTAAGGAAGAATTCTACTACTAATCTGGTTCTTCTCTAACAACACGAAAAATCACACAAAATTGGCATTAACACAGTTTGTGCTCAGTCGATTGTGATCAAGGAACGGTCTTCCACACTTGCTAAAACAGGCTACAATTGTTTTGGCATACTGATTCCAAAATGCTTTTGATTGATTTCTCCATTTCGCCACAGCAAGAACTGAAGCAAACAAAAGGTTAATTGTACAGATTGCAATCAGTTTATGAATTCCCCAGTTTTGATGTGTTAATTTAAATGGAAGTAAATTAAGCATCCACAGAAAATATAGGCTAAAGCACTTGAAAGGAAATTTTCTTCTTTTTCTTTCTTCGTCCCATTTCTTCTTCGGTGCAGTAGTTTCAGTCCTTCCTCTGATTCGATACATACTTTGGTCTATCAAACATTTTTGATATTTCAGGTCATGTCTCTCTCTGTACAATGAACCCAAGTTATTCCCCAAATCAACCCTTAAAAGAGGAAAAAGAACAGTTTTTTTTCTCTCGCATTTTCTCTAGTTCTCCTATATGTTCACTTTCTCTCCCTACTCGATTTTGCCCAGCCCAACCCTATTACTCACCGCCACATTCCTAAACCCATCTCTGGCCGCCGCCTGGTAACACATCCCAACTCCCATACCCATCCCCACTCCGCTCTTCTCCATCATATAACTCCTCACCTCCCTCCTTATCATCTCCTGCAACACCCCCATGAAATCAGCACTAAACCCTACAAACCCACCACTACTAGCCGCCGGCAATCGCACCGGGACCTGATTGCTTACTGCCGGCACTCCCACCGGAAACGGACTGCCAACGGCCGGAACGCCCACCTGCACTGGCTGAGTCGACTCGACGACTCTGTTTGACACCTCGGCAGAGTCGACCCCTGGTAGAGACAAACTCAGTGACGTCGGTGGGTCAACGTTGTTGTTACTGCTGTTGTTCTCGGCAGACGACGTCGTTTTGACCGGAGGGAGGATCCCACCAGTTCTGGCGATGGGCCTATACACATGTGATCCCGATAGAACAGGAACACTTGAGTCGCTGACATCAGATCCAGAAGGACTCCCTGGGCTCATGTAAAGCCCAGCACTGACCGACCGTTTCAACGGCTGTTGCTGCCACTCTGAGAAATTACCATCGTACCCCTCGCCAGCGGAGCTGCACTTCCGCTTCAGCGTAGAGTTCCAGTGGTTCTTGATGGCGTTGTCGGTGCGGCCGTTGAGGAGCCTAGCAATCGTGGCCCACTTGTTACCGAAGCGAGCGTGAGCGTGTATTATAGTTTCGTCCTCCTCGGGAGTGAAGGCTCGGTGCTCGACCTGAGGGGAGAGTTGGTTACACCACCGCAACCGGCAGGATTTACCGGAGCGGCCAGGAATGGATTTGCTAATCAAGGACCAGTTGCGAGGCCCATGCTTCTGAACCAGCCTCTGCAACTCCTCGTCCTCTTCGGGGCTCCATGGACCTTTGATCCGATCCACATCTTTTCCGATGATCGCCATTTTTGGTTGAGAAAGAAGAAGCGGTTATGAAAACAAGGACATAAAAGTAAATATGGGCGGGGAGGGAGCTGAAAGAGGGCAGGGTGAGAGGTGTGGGGATTTATAAGAGAGGAAGGGGGAGGGTATAGATGGGCGACCGGTTGAGCCGGTGGGAGGTCGTGAGTTATGGGTAGTGCTTATTCGAGGTAAGCGGTTGGGCTTGGGATACAGCTGGCAAAGGACACGCGTCGGCTAAATGAGGGCTGTGATTTAAGAATGTCTCTTTCTGTTTGCTTTGGTTTGGATTTTTGCTTTCTCTTTTTCGGGTTTGGGCTTTCGGAACTTCTTGATGGAGCGTCTCTTACACTCTCCTTTTTCAAATTCCCATTTCAATCATCATTTCTATCTTTTTTTACAATAAATTATTTTCTTTTTGTGGCCGTTATTAGTAGCTTTGGAGCGGTATGTTATCATTTTTCGGCAGCCTTTTTATTGATTTGTTAAATTCATTTTTTTTAATTATCATACCAATGATTACTTTTATAAAGTGAATACTAAAAATATATTATGAATCCTTCAATTAAATAGATTATATTGGGAAAATATAAATTATTTCACATTTTTTAAATAATAATATTTTGGCGCTGAATTGTTAATTTATAATATGACATGTTGTTTTCTATAATTTAATTTTCTCGTTAATTTGTTAGTATATGTCTATGTTTGTTTATCATTCATTTTTTGCCGCACATGAATATTTATATTACGTGTTATTATTTTAATTATATTATAATTTTAAGCCATATGCAATTTCTTTTTATTTTTTCTCACTTAATCATTTTTCTGTAATTTTCTATACAATCATTTGTTTTATAAAATATAAAAGCAATTTCCATCATCTTTAGAAAATAATAGACATAGTAAACATGTCTTTTTCGTGTGTTAACCCAACTAAACATCATTTTAAAAAAACGAAACAACTATATTAAGTTAATAACTGAACTAAATAGTAGTTGAAATATACTACTTCCGCCTCATAAAAATAAATTAATTTTTATTTATATTTTTTTTAATATATAAGTTTATTTTTCTAATACTGATAATTATTTTTATTTAAATATATAATAAATTATATTATTAATTACTATTAAATAATTATAAAAATATTTTTAAAAATTTTCAATAAAATTAATAATTTAATTTTTTAATCTATATAAAAAAAATTGTATGCTACGTTTGTGAAACGAAAAAAGTATTAAAGAAAGGAATACTAGGAAACTTGGAGCTGTTAATCAAAGTGAGAACACGGATTTGAAGAGCGCGTGGGTGCCACTATTTTCCATGAAGATAAAATTTCCATAATTGCTCCTTAGTGTTTTGGAAGTTATGCACACAAATAACCATAATTATTTATGTCATCTTAAATTTTACAAAAATAATAAAAAAAAAAGGATAAGGACGGTAACGGTTGCCTCGGTAGGGTTTATGGAGTCTAAGTTTGACTGAGGATGCCAGGCTGTGCGCCATTTTGAGCTGAGCTGGCACAACACGACAAGATTGGTCGCCGATTCGGAGATCGAATCATTTACTGCAAATTTCTGTCAAGTCCAGCCTGTAAACCTGCCACCACCACCTCCCGTAACGGTCTCTTTCCCACCTTCCAACAGACAAGTGCCGGTAACTCCATCCCTTTCTGGTCCACCTTTACCTGCACGGAACCGGTAACTTATATTACGCTCTTCGTAATCGGGCTATGAACGGGGGACAGAAACGCGTTACTGCGTCCCGGTCTGCTAGCCCATCTTTCTGGGGAATGACGGGCTAACTGTCACATTTTTTTAAAAAAATAATATAATCTGACCGTTGGATCTGATTAATCCAACGATCAGATTTACTCAAACGGTAATATTATCGTTGGAGTATCGTTAGGGGTCGAAAAATTACCTTTTTGGTCCCTAATGACTAGTTTTACCCATTTTTCTATAAATACCCCATAAACGTATTTTTTTTATCATTTTTTCACTTCAAACACCTATTTCTCTCCCCAAACTCTCTCAACTCTTAAAATTTCTCTTCAAATATTTTTTTAATAGATCTTAACAATTTCCCCATTATTTTTCAAACAAAACAATGGAAAAATTTGCACTTGTAAATATTTTCTCCTCTTCTGATGACGAAGAATACAAAAAAATCGAGATAATTTCAAGCAATCTATTTGGAATGATCCTGCTGAAGAAGAGATGTTGAAATTAGTACACAAACCATACTACATGATAAATCCTCCAGCCGACGCCGTGAAAAAAGACCAAGACGTTATATTAACCGAGACCGCGTGGGTGGTCACGAACAGTTAGTTCATGACTATTTTTCTGAAAATTCCACCTACAATGATAATATTTTTCGGCGTAGGTTTCGTATGAGAATAGATTTATTTTTGCGAAACGTGGAGGCCGTCGAAAATCACTCTGAATTTTTCGCCAAACCCTTGATGCGATTGGTTTTCCTAGTCTTTCACCACTTCAAAAATGCACGGCTGCAATACGACAATTGGCATATGGTTGTTCTGATGATTTGTTTGATCAATATTTACGTCTTGGTGAGTCCACTCCCAATCATTATTTGAAGAATTTTTGTCAGTGTGTCATAGAAGTTTTCGGTAGCAGATATTTGAGAAAACTGATCACTGCCGATATTCAGCGACTTCACACAATGCATGAAGAACAACACGGCTTTCCATGGATGATCGGGAGCGTTGATTGTATGCACTGGGCATGGCGGAATTGTCCAACGGCCTAGAAAGGGCAA
>CAODLS010290111.1:0-12337 GCA_948243855.1 Flueggea neowawraea | reverse complement strand
TAAAGATAATGTCTTAAGTCATTCCCCATACATGTATAAGTGCATATTGGAATTGTCCAAAATCAGAATGTGCATCATTGAGCATTGCATCCATGTAGCTGAACATACGCATTTTGTATTGAAAGGAAATTGTGTGATTATGTGTATTAGGTGAGAAGCATTACGAAGATATTCCAGAGGCAAGCTAGGAGTCTGGAAAGTGTTTTTGTTCTGTTATCGTATATTGTCTGTTATAATGCCGATGTTATTAGCCGAAATGAGATGTGCGAGATTTCTGCGACGTGTTATTGTTATGAGTTGAATATGTGATGTTGATGAAATATTATGTGATATGTTGAAGTATTGATATATATGAGTTGAACACTTGTTTGAGCTATCAGAAAATTATGTTGTGATATATTGTTTATAAGTATTGTATCTGAATGCATATGACTTAAAAGGAATGGTATGGCCTATTTGTTCAAGTATAATCAATTCTATTGGAAATATTGGTTATATGAGAAAGTAGATGGAACTAAGTGCTATGCGCAACTAAAACTCGTAGGAGCCACCTCTAGATTCCATTCTACGATATCAGGTTGACCAGCAATTTATTTGATTTCTTTGATTAGACCTTCTACTTAATTCTATTGGTATTTGAAAGATCCTTGAGATCTGTTATATTGGAAACCCAAGGCTATACTTGACATATTGGGTCAATACCAAATAAATGGAACATCATTACATTCTTTTTGATATCTTGAACGTATATGTTTTACTTGTATTATATTGAGTTGTTTGTATATATATTGTACCTGATTATATATTCCTTGTTATTTGTTGGGTTCCTCGTTGAGTTGAAACTCATATAAAGCGCAATGTTTTTCCCAAGTATCAGAAGTTAACTTTGAGCCAGTTTTCAGAGTTGTAGATACACGTACGCAACAGAGGTCGGAATGTCGCGATCACTCTCTCTCTCCATCACACATGTGCATATAGGGTGCTAAGGATGAGATCTCAATGGCTCATCATATTTTGTATCTAATTGATAGAGTTGTTTTGTCTTACATGTTATGTAACTCTGATATTATTAATGTAATGATATCATCAGATTGAACATGTTGCTATTTTTTTGGTATTATTACGCTTATATTGATATGTGATATAGAGTTACGTGAATATATGTTATAAGGGTATGGTTGTTATAATAGGTATGCAGAGTAAACAATTAAATTCAAAAAAATATTTAATTTCAAAACAGACTATTCATTATAGAAAATATAATAAATTTCAAAGCAGATTTTAGTTATTACAGAAGTTTCACATAAATCAAATTTTAGGATTACCAATCATTTAATTAGTTAGATTACATGGCAAGGTCGAAGCACATCAAAAACAAAATAATTTTTCTGAAAGCACAGCCTATGTCTAGAATAGCATCCAACCCACCTGAAAACTGAGCCAAAGAATCCACTCACGCACTGTCGATGGATGGCTGGTCACATCAGATATCAAATGGAACTGAAATAGAACACATGATATAACAAAATCAGACTTAGTAATTGCGGTAGTACTAAACATGCATGGAATGCAAATGCATGCCTCAAACCTATGACGACGTCAAAAATCCAATTTTGATCGAATATCTAACCAATCTATTCGATAATCGAACATCTTCACAAAATTACAATCAAGCCCCTCAACTTTTAACAAATTATGCTTTGGTCCCCATGACCTCGGCATATCACAAGTCAAACCCTAAACTTTTAAAGAATTACTGATCGGTCCTCCACATATTTCATATTTACATTTCAGACCTCAAACAAATAGAATTTTGTATTCTAGTCACTACGGTAGAAATTTTATCAAAAACGCCTCAAATTAGTCCAACCCGAGACAATCCGTCCCAAATCACCTAAATCACCTCAAAACTTGTTCAATCTTATGAAACAACACTCTATTTCACCAACAATTCGAATTCAAGACCAAAATCCCTAAACTACTCTTCCTCCAAACCCTAGCCTACACATAAACACTTCAATCTTCAAAACCCAACTCAAACTCATTCATTTTTAAACTTATCCTAGTATAATCCATCAAACTCCAACTAAAAATCAACCATTTTTGTTCAAATCATCAACCCTAACTCATTTAAACACCAACCAACATTCTAACAAAAACAACAAAACCCAAATGATTCTTGCATGAATGGAAGTAAACAAACAAGTTAGAAGAGTAATCTTACCTCAAGGAATGGAAAGGAATTAAGGAGAGGCAGATTTTGGAGGTGGAAGTGTGAAAAAATATGGGTTGTGGCCGAAACAAGTCAAGTGAAGGGGTATTTATTGGCCCTCTCACCAAAATGCACCGTTTCACTGATTTCTGAAGCATAATGTACGTTTTGGGACCTTAACATATGTCATCCAACACCTAATGTACATTATCCTACTAAAAAATGCATTTAGTAGTTTTTGTTTCAAAAAATCCAAGCTTAAAATCTGTCACACAAAGCATAATGTACGTCTTGCCTCCACAACGTACGACTATGAACTTGGGTAATGAAAATTTTGACAGATCTCTTAAGTGACTACTAGTTATAAGAGCATTCTTACAGTCATTGTTGTTTGCCACCATGTGTTCATTTCTTGCAAGTCAAATTTGCAAACTGTTATACCAAATAATAAAAACCATCTAATGTCATGGCAGTGGAACTTGACATTTTTTCAGATTCGACGATAGCCAATCTTTGAGGCTTGAGTTGAAAAACTTGTCTTTGAAGCAACCTAGATTTCCCTAGCAAATGCACAATCACAAAGAGCACGAATACTAATTATTTAGATGTCTCGAGTTAATTTTGTAGTGTACCATTACTTTTGAAAAGAATTATCATTTTTTTAAATATTCTAGTTTTTCGGCAACTTTTAAAATATTCTATTTAGCTTTCAAGTTGACTAAATATGAATGTAAAATTATTTTTTATGAGTCATTTTATTTGTTCACACTGGGAATCGAATCTACGACTACTCAGCGTGTTGACTTCAGTTTTGATGATGATGAATGTAAAACATCTGTGAAAGAGGTGAAAAGTTGTAGACTTGTTGATATCTACATACAAAGCACTTAAAGGAGCAATCTAAGCATGTAGGACTGGAGCAATGCATGTAGAAGGATATGCAGTACTCGTAGAAGTGTTGATCTAGAGAAGCAAAAAGTGCCAGACAATTGATCTACTTACGCAGAAGATATGCTACGCACGTAGTCGAGCAAATGATCAGACGAATTGAGTGTTTGAGATATCAAACACTTAGAAGGATGCAACAAGGAACTTAGAAGAGAAAAAGTGCAATCTTTAAAGAGACATTCTACGCACGTAGTAGATGTAACTATACAAGTAGACAAGGCTTCAGAATACTGACAAAATCAAAACACTCCTCGGGAATTCAAATTTGAATATTCTCTAACACAAGTCACGTGAAGAATCAATGATTCAATTGTGAATATTCGACAATGCACATAAAAGGAGGAGCTACGCACGTAGAAAGCCATTGGGTGAAAAGTGCATATTCTAGAATTCAGATCAATACACGTAGAATATGGTGCAATGCACGCAGATCATGAGGCTACGCACGTAGAAAGAGAGCTAAGCATGTAGATGCTGATCCACACAAAGCCGAGACTACTGGAGTTCTTGCAATGTACGTAGAATGGCTATCAACACACGAAGAACTCAATTGGAACAAGGTGCTACGCACATAGTAAAGCATGATGTCATTACTAGATAGAATTTTTTTTTTTCACAACAGCTACTTCGAGGTTAAAACGACTATATTTTTACAAGTGACTATCAATAGATGTCCCAGGGCAGAAGGAGAAAGAAGATACCTTTCCCAATACTTGCTATTTACTTTATCTCTCATTTCTACATTTCTAATCCATTTGAGCTATTTAGTTGCTATCACATTTCTAGGTTTGTGTGAGCTTAAAATTGTTATAATTTTGGGTTGATCTTTGTAACAAGCAAGGTTTTTGCTTGGGTAGACATATTTTCTTGTTGAGCCTTAGAAAAACAAGAGTGGTTACTAGTGAGCTTTAGAAAATTATAGGTGAACGGTTTTCTAGTTAATCCCAAAAAAAACTAGGGATAAGATTTGCTAGTTGAGCCCACAAAAACTAGTAGTTTGGTTTGCTTGTTTTGTCCTTAAAACAAGATGTAACAATTCGTTTGTTGAGCCTGCAAAAATAAGTAGTGTAAACGGTTTGCCTCCATCCATAAGAGAGGAGTTAGTGGATTAAAATTCTCTAGTGGATCTAGAGGAGTGGATGTAGGTCAAGAGGACCGAACCACTATAAATCGATGCTTTGTTTTCTCTCTCCCTTACTCTCTTTACATTGCTTTATAATTGCATTATCATATTTGTGAATTGGTGATTTTGTTGCTTCCGCATTTATACTTTGATTTTACTTGTATAAAATTTTGTTATTTAGTTTATCTTGCAAAAGTTTTAAATTCTCTAAAACTCCAATTCACCAACCCCCTTCCCCCCGGGATTGTCATATTGGGATTACAATTGGTATTAGAGCTTTTGCTCTTGGTATTTCATTTTGGTTTAACATCCAAAGAGTTAAAGATTTCAAGAAATGACATTCTTATATAGCATTCATACATTTGAAGGTCTAGCAATTAATAGAGCTCATTTCTTTGATGGTAGTGACTATCTTTATTGGAAAATAAGGATGATGGTATTTCTTAAGTGTGAAGCTGAGGAAATTTGGGATGCAGTGGTGACTGGTCCATAAGTTCCAAAGAAGATAGTAAATGGTATTGAAAGGACCTAACCAAAGGAAGAATGTATAGATCATGACAAAGAGATGGTGCGCTACAACAACAAGGCTATGCACATACTTTATTGTGCATTAAGTAAAACTCAATTCAATAAAGTCTAGCAATGTCAAAATGCACATGATATTTAGAGGACTTTTGAGATTACTTTTGAAGGCACTCCCAAGTTAAAGAGAACAAGATCTCCCTCCATGTCCACAAATATAAGTTGTTCAAAATGGAGAAGGAAGAATCTATCCAAGAAATGTTTAATCGTTTCAAAAATATGATTAATGGCCTCAAAACTCTTAGAAAATCATATTCAAATTTGGAGCTTGTGAGAAAACTGTTGAGGTCACTTCCAAAATTATAGGCTTCTGAGAAAGATACCATCCTATAAGCCAAAGATCTCTCTTCTCTTTCACTAGAGGAATTGCTTGGATCCTTACTCACACATGAAATGGGTTTGGAGGAAGATGATGAAGGCAAGAAGAAGAAAGAGCTGGGCATAGCACTCAAAGCATCCTCAAAATACATTGAAAGCTTAAGTGAGAATGATTATGATGAAGAGGTTGATCGTGAAGACTTGGAGTATCTCACTAAGAAATTCCAAAGCTTCCTCATAAAAGAAAAAGATTCAAAAGAAACGAGCAAGAGAAAAAGTAAACTCATTTGCTATGAATGTCATGAACCGGGACATGTTAAACCGAATTGTCCATATTTGAAGAAGAATAGCAAAAGGAGAAAAATGAGAATTCTTGACCATATCTCAAGTTCAAGTGATGATGATAATGCCAACAATGAAAGTGGAGGAATATGCTTGACTGCCATCGTGGACAAAGAAAAAGAGAGGAAAGCAAATATGGTACCCTTTCATTAAACTCAAGTTTTTCTTTCTCTGCTGTGATTTTCTATGTATACATGCTTTTTGATTATTTGTTGATTGTATATATTGAGTTTTTGAAATTCAAAGGGGAGATATATTTTTTTATGATTGATGTGCATATTTTGAAACAAAAAGGGGGAGTTTTCACTTCCAACATGGTTTATTTGAAAAATGAATTTATTTAGGGGGAGCTATATGTGCCAAATGATTTTTTTATCATATTATTCTATGAAAAAAGGGGAGAATATTGATTTTGTATATCTTGTTTTATGATACAAAAAGGGGGAGAAGTGTGCATGAATTTGCTATATTTTTCAGTATCTCTTTTAAAATTGGTGTTATTCTTGATAATTGGTGTTATTCTTGTTTAAAACATCACGGTTATTATTTTGTTGAACTAACCAAGTGATAAGGAGTGAAATCCTTGATCAAATTTGCTTGTCATTGTTGATTAGATGTTCAAATTCATGTATGTTTTGTCATCATAAAAAAGGAGGAGATTGTTGACTTCGGTTTTGATGATGATGAATGCAAAACATCCATGAAAGAGGTGCAGAATTGCAGACTTGCTAATATCTAGATGCAAAGCACTTAAAGGAGCAATCTAAGCACGTAGGACATGAGCAATGCGTGTAGAAGGCTATGTCGTGCGCGTATGAGAGTTGATCCAGAGAGCAGAATGTGCCAGATAATTGATCTACGCACGTAAAAGATATGATATGCACCTAGTCGGGCAAGTGATTAGACGAATTGAGTGTTTGAGATATCAAACATCTAGAAGGATGCAACAAAGCAAGAGAAAAAGGTGTAATCTTTAAAGAGACATTTTATGCATATAGTAGAGGGAACTAAGCACGTGGACGAGGCTTCAAAATACTAACAAAATCAAGACACTCCTCAGGAATTCAAATTTGAATATTCTCTAATACAAGTCACGTGAAGAATCAACGGTTCAATCGTGAATATCCGACAACGCACGTAGAAAGCCACGGGGTGAAAAGTGCATATTCTAGAATTCAGATCAATGCATACAGAACGTGGTACAATGCACACAGATCATGAGGGTACGCACGTAGAAAGAGAGTTAAGCACATAGATGTTGATCCACACAAAGCCGACACCACTGGAGTTCTTGCAATGTACGTAAAATGGTTATCAACGCATGAAGAACTCAGTTGGAACAAGGTGCTACACAAGTAGCAAAGGGTGATGTCATTACTGGATGGAATTTCTGTTTGTTTCACAACAGCTATTTTGATGCTCCAACGGTTATGTTTTTACAAGTGGCTATAAATAGATGTCTCATGGCAAAAGGAGAAAGAGAGATACCTTTGCCAAAACTAGCTATTTATTTTATCTCTCATTTCTACCTTTCTAATCCATTTGAACTATTTAGTTGCTATTACATTTCTAGGTTTATGTGAGCTTAAAACTGCTATACTTTTGGGTTGATCTTTGTAACAAGCAAGGTTTTTGCTTGGGGTAAACAAGTTTTCTTGTCGAGTCTTAGAAAAACAAGAGTGGTTGCTAGTGAGTCTTAGAAAACTAGCGGTGAACGGTTTCCTAGTTAATCCCGCAAAACCTAGTGGTTGGTTTGCTTGTTTTGTCCTAAAAACAAGTGGTAACTGTTTTCTAATTGAGCCCACAAAAACTAATAGTTTGGTTTGCTTGTTTTGTCCTTAAAATAAAGTGTAACGGTTTTCTAAATTGTCCTTAAACAAGTGGTAACTGTTTTCTAATTTATCAATTTAACCAAAGTAAACACTCCAATTTATGTATGCATAGTGGGAGTAGGCGAGCAGCTGTGCGGCTTAGCTTTATAATAAGTTGCAAAAGAAAAATTGTCTCAATAAATTAGCATACCGTTTTCCAAATAAGAAAAAGTTAACATATCATTTAGTTAAATGAGGTAGTAAAATAGCTTGATTTGAAGAAAAAAAAATACTAGAATCTATTTTCAAATGAGATAGAATTCATTACTTCTAATGTTTATCTCACTTGGTTTCTTCCTCTTTTTGGCCGGCAAATGACCATTTTTGGCCCTATTTTTTGCCTCTCCCTTGTTGGAGACTTTTGCTCCTCCCTTGTTGGAGTATGTATATATGTCTCGTTCATGGTGGCTTGTGTCTGGTCTATCCTCAAATGGCTACAGATGGGGCTTGTGGTGGTGGTTGGAGCTGATCTCGTGGGGGCACCAGCAGGGACGGACAGAGGGGGGGGTCCAGCGTGGTCCGTGACCCCCTCGGCGCACTTCGTAGCCTACATTACTTGATCCTTGGCGTGAGAGTAACTAGCAATACATAAGCTTTTATTCTCCAAACTATACATGCATGACCACATTTATTGTTTTGTTCTCTTTGTAGCTGTAGAGAATGGAGAGAAATATTTAACTAAAATGTTTATACAAATGTAATGAATTATTTTGTGCCTAATTATATCAAATTTCAACTTAATAAATTTTAAAATTTTTTGATATATTTAAATTTCAATAGTTATATATAAATTGTGCTCCTCCTTAAATCTGGGCACCAGATTGGTGGTCGCTAATCCATGGAGGCCCGTGGATGTAGTTTTGCGTTAATTTCCACCTATCTTAGTACAAATGGCCGTTTGCGTTCGGCAAGCGGCGAATGGAGTTGCGTTCCATGGTGACATTGGTGTCTTTGGTCGGGATGTCTTGGTATTTTGTTCATTTGTTGGAGTTCAATGGTTGGTTTTGGGTTGTGGTCGAATCGGAGTCGGACCTAAGCGACTTGTATATTTCATGTAGTGTTCTTACAGTCCCATTGTATCTGCCCAAAAATTAGGGAAACTTTTAGCTTAGGTCATGTATGATGTCCACTAATATATCACATTTTTGTTCAGCAGTTAAACTGCTTCCATTTCTATGGATGAAAATTTCTTTTATTGATCAAAAACTTTTTTTTTTAAGGAAAAGAGACCATCCCACTAGAATGTTTAATCATTTAAGTTCAACCTACATTCTAATGGCTCTATGTATGTATCTATCAAAAACTTTAAACTACCATTTTCTATTGAATTTCTTACTATTATGGGTTCATTTGGTACTATAGTATGTTTTGTATTTAGTATATGCTATTAAATATTTTTTCTAGGTTGTAATAGTAAATAGTGAAGATGATGTAAGATATTGTATAACATTTAAGGCTATTTTGTGTAGTTTTTGTTGTTTTTGTATTTTGTCTTGTGTATTATAAATTGACCCCTATATATAATTCTTTAAAATAAGGACCATTATATAATTTTTCATAACTAACGTTCAAAACTTGCAGCTGTTTGGATAAAATACAAGTTGAAAATGCTGATTTGGCCAAACCAGGATGTTGTGTAATTAAAATGTTGTGGTAATTACGTGGTTTACGAACAAAACTTTACAATTTTTATTCCATATAGACAGGTTATGTATATTACATATACATTTTGCAAAATTTTGTTTGTATGTGTGTGACTTTTTAGATTCACGGATATATATTTTCAAATTCATGAAGTCTTATTTATATGTTGTTATATCGTGACTTGTTGTTGATTTTTTTTGTATTTTCAAATTCAAGACGTTTTATTTATATGTTATTTTTTCTTTGTATATTGATTAATTATTGTTTATATATTATTGGTATCTTGTTGATAGATTGTTTATATGTTATTGATATCTTATTTATATTTTATTTTTAACATATATACAATATATAAACAAGATATGAATAATATATAAACAACATTCATTAAAACAAGAAACAATATGTGAACAAGTTTTAAACAAGTCTGTAAATGAACAGATTCTAAACAACATATAAATAATATATTAACAATATACAAACAACATTCAAGTTTTAAAACAAGAAACAACATATAAACAAGTTTGTAAAATAAACAGATTTTAAATAAATCCTAAACAAATTTTAAACAACATATAAACAAATGGCTTAATTACGTTCTCAACGGCAAATTTGACTCTTAATTACAAACTAACTGCAATAGGCCTTTTTCTCAAATTTTGACCCCGTTTTTACAGTTATACGCCTCTTTTTCTTGGTTTGTATGGATTAAATTTGTATTTAGTCCTTAAACTTTCTCTATTTTGACTCATTTGACCATTACTTTTTCTCTCTCCTCTTTCTCTCTCTTCGTTCTTCTCACCCTCCTCTCCGTCCTCTCTCTTCTTACCCTCCTCTCTCTCCTCTATGTCTCTTCCTTCATCTCCGCCTGCTCTCCCTCTTCTCCTTTCACCTCAGCCTTCATCTCCACCTCCTCTCCGTCCTCTTTGTCCTTTCACTCTCTCAATCGTTGGCCTCTCATTCTCTTTCTCTTCTTCGGCCTTACCATTCTCCGATATGTGCTTGTCGCGGCGTCGCCCTTCGTCTTGTTCCTGTCCTCTTTGCTCTTCTACTCGCTCTCATCTTTGGCTAGGGTTTCTAGCTCTAGTCTCGTTGTCATCTTCTCCTCATCTTCTATGACCAGATCTGATGTCGTAGTCCTTCCTCTCCTCCTTGATCTCATTCTTGGCCCGCCTTTCTTCTTCCATTGCTCGTCTCCTTGCCGCCCACGACATGTGGCAACTCATTTTCCCCTTACCTCCACATTCTGTTGTTGTCATCGTGCTCATTCCGACTAGATATGGTGTCGAGGAGTCGACCTTTGACAGCGGAGAGGATGTCATACCACCGTTGTTGATCTCTGCTGTTGTTAGTAGAAATAACTATTAAATTGGAACCTTAGCAACTGTGATTGATTTCAGTTAAATTCAACCCTACTGTGTTGGAGTAGGTTTATTGTTTGATGCTTTATTCTTTATTTTTTCATTTAAGTTTATATTTTTAGGTTTATTTAAGGTTAATATTGAGTTGATTTTTATTAAGTTGATATTCAATTGAATTGAGTTGATATTAAGTTGATTTTTATTAAATGTTGATATTGAGTTGAAAAACGAGTTGATGTTGAGTTGATATTGTGTTGATTTTTTATTCAAGGTTGATATTGAGTTGATTTGTTATTTTTATTTAAGTTTCATTTAATGTTTATTTCAGATTTTTTTCAGTTTTTTAAGAAAAATTTAAAAGGTTTTTTAAAATTTTGATTTAAGGTTTGTTTAAGGTTGTTTTAAATTTTAAAAAAAGTTTTAAAATTAAAAAAAAATTCATATCTTTACTCAAGATTTATTTAAAGTTGGTTTTAGTATTTTAAAAGTTTTATTGTAGGTTGTGTTTTAGTATTTTAATAGTTTTTAAAATTTGCTTTAAAGTTTGCTTAAGGTTGATTTAAGATTTTTTTAAAATTTTAAAAAATGTTTTTAGGTTTTTTAAAAAATTAATAGGTTTACTTAAGTTTATGTTGTTTTTAAAGAGTTTTAAAAGATTTATGGAATTGATATTTAGTTGATTTTTATTTAGGGTTGATATTGAGTTGATTTTCATTAAAATTCTAATTTCTTCAAGTTGATAAGAAATCAAAAGTTGAGTTAACTATTTTTACAAAGGTTTATCTAAGGTTGAAAATTTAAATAAAATTTCACATAGAAAACTAGGCGAAGAAGAAATTGAAAAATTACTAACCAAATTGGAAAAAAAAAATACAAAAGGCATAAAATTGAAAAATTGAATAATGTGGGACAAAACTGTAAAAAAGAGATAAAGGACATGATTTCATACAGAGAAACCAAACTACTGTATAGATTGTAAGATTTTTTCTTGCAATTAAGAAAACAAGCGAGGTTCACATTTTTATGTAATAAAATTTTCAAAAGAGGAGTTTTTGTAATCGGCCTAAACAAATTCATAATTTTAAGGGCCAATTTTAAAAAAATGTCGGCTTAAAAAATTAATTACAAATATTACCCCATTTATGTTTTTCTCATGTCATATAGCAGCTTTTTCCATCTCAAACTCCACATGCTATTTTTCCTAGATAAAATACGGTAATTCGTTTTGTTTATTTTTTTAAGCTTTTTTTTTTATTTTTTTACTTTAATCCCTATTTGTCGTTATTTTTCCATTTTAGTCCTTGTTTATATAAACTTCATCTAAACTTTGTAAAAACTTTGTAAAAACTTTCTATAAACTTTATTAATTTTATATAAATTTTATTAATTTCATATAAACTTCATATAAATTTAATATAAACTTAATATAAACTTTTTCAAAATTTGTAAACAAATCTTAAATCTTAAATAATTTAATAAAGTTAATATAAAATTTATATAAACTCATTATAAACTTTTAAAAAACTTAAAAAACTCTTTTTGGCCAACCTTAAAACCACTTTGAAAACTTAATAAAAAAATTATATCAACTTTATATCAACTTCATATAAACTTTACATAAACTTCATATAAACTTTTTCAACACAACCTTTTTTAGTAACCTAATCAACCTTTCTATTAACTCAATATAACCCATTTTGAAAAACATCCAACTATATCTTAATTTTGAAAACCTTCAACTATGTTTTAAATAAATTTTTGTAACCTTAAATATTTCTGAAATTTTTTTAAAATTTTTTTTAATATTTAAAAAATATTTTATCAAAACAAAGTGAAAAAAAAAAAAAAGAAATAGCAGGCCGCTCCAACTGCCAGATTTGGTCGCCGCCACAAGCGACCAGATCTGGCCGCCCACTCGTTTCTAAACAGTAACGAC
>CAODLS010289908.1:0-28513 GCA_948243855.1 Flueggea neowawraea | reverse complement strand
GGACACGTATATTTTGGTTAGTAGCGCCTTTTTGTCGGGCTACGTCTTTTGTAGTAGATGCTACATTCCGAATACTGTGGGGTTATAGGTTTTGTATTTGATTTCGATATTATGTTTTACGATTAGATCGTTTTGTATATTTTTACATATATTATTTTTTGATATATATATATATATATATATATATATATATATATATGGTATGTATGTTTTCCTCCAACAAATGTTTTAAATAAATGAATAAAAATAATTTTAATCTTTGAGGCTTGTATGAGAGGAGCCGGGTTTCTATAGACGGTTCACCTCGTACGCCGGTCATGGTCCCGGGAACGGGTCGTGACAATCTTCATGTTTCCTGTTGCATTGAGTTACTCGAGTTGCGAACCATGATACTCGAGTTGGATTTATGCCTTTGATACTCTGAATAAGTAACTCGAGTTATCGATGAATTTAACTCGAGTTATTTACTATTTGGACAACTCGAGTTTTGCATGAAGTTACTCGGGTAGAGGAGTTTGAATTGTGCCTGAGATATGCAACTTACTCGAGTTAAATCTTCTTGTAACTCGAGTTATATGAACCCTTCATAACTCAAGTTAGACAGCTACTTTACTTGAGTTGAATTTTCAGTCCTGATGATTGATTTTTCTTCAGGACACTTGGTTCGTCTGGACAACTCAATTAAATCGAGTTATTGAAACAATTTACTCGAGTTATGTGGATACCATTCAACTTTAAGATAACTTGAGTTAAAATCTCTTGTCATTCGACTCTGCTATTCCAGTTTGCTTTTGATCTCTGGATTGCTTTGATAACTCAAGTTATAGGTCTTGTTACTCGAGTAAAGTGTTCACGGCCACATATAGAATGTTAAATATCAAACTCAATTATGTTCATCATGAAAACCAAAAGGGGTCCAAATGTTAACCACCTTTGGTTCAACAAAACATTTTGTAATGAAATCATATATACAATCATTAAATTATACAAACGAAATCATAATATAAGTTAATCATAAAAACATATTAGAAATAATAATAATCTCAAAAGTCAAAATAGACCCAATAACCCAATAGTAACTCGGTGTAGATCTCCACTAAAACAAAAAGGGAGCCCGAACCAAGAGGGCATTCACAATCAAGTGAAATGTCTCATTAAGACTAAGATGTCGGACGATTACTGAATGCCAAAAGAGAACCTGAAAATAAGATGAGAAGATAGACAAGAAACAGAGAGAAAGGGGTAAGAATCCCTAGTAAGGAAACAACACTCCAGATTGGCTCCAGACTTCACAAAAACTGTTTTGAAAATCATTCAAAACTACCACACACGGATATAAGTGTATATACGTATACATGCTAATATTATATAATATAAAAATTAGAAATTTCTTTTTGAAATTATTCGCAACCAAAGCAAACAATAGGCAAGAACACACATTTATATATATATGTACTAAAACTGATAGATGATATATCATAAATAAGGTGGGCTCCGCCACCATACTGAAATTAAGTACATGCGTCTGGCCGGACACACAGCTACCATAAACCCAGGTAACTGGGTCTTGACTGCGCAATGGTATACCAAATGCTACGTTTACCCCACGTAGCATATGTGCCACATATCAAAGTATATATAGCAATTGTACATGCAACGAAAATCATTTTACAAAAAATATTTATAATCCTTATATAAATATTCAATATCTGAAACAAAGATAATTTTGCAGACAATATTCAAATACCGTATGAATATTATTATTTTCAAAAACGAAAACAAAATATTAATAATCACATAACCCGGATTATTAATTAGTCAAACCTTTATTAATCCCATTTTCAGAAAAAGATGTCCAGCACATCAAAAACATATAATTTAGAAGACATAGCGTATGTGTCTGAAGTTGTCATTTCACTCACTTGGTATACAATGCTAAGGATCCAGTCAAGTACCACTCGTGGGTGGCTGGTCGTGATGGCAGGAACACAAAGGTGGAATAAAGATATCAAAAATACATATATAAGAAACAAAGCGAAATAGGATGATACTACTGTTACTATACCGTAATGCGTATACATGCACATGCAGACTCAGACTCTCAAACAACAGTTGAAAACCTATTTCTATCGAAGATATAACACTCTTGTCCTAAAACTCAAAATCCATGCAAAATATTAGTTCAACCCCTTAATTATTCCAAAAAAATCAGTATTTACACCGAAGTCCCCACGACGAAAAACTTATTTTCAAAAATACCCCAAAACTCGATTCTAGCGGGACCAAAGATTTTCGATAGTGCCAACCCATTCAAAATCGTCCAAGGAGTCCAAATCTAACCTCAGATTTCATCCATTCAACCTAGAACTATCTATATCTTTAATTGCATTTTCGGACCAAAATATACCCATAATGAAAATCATCAATTTCTCATCAATGAAGCTAAATCTATGTTCCTACATGTTCCTCATACATATATCTAACATAAACAACTCCAAATCAAGCCACAAATTCAGTCAAAATTGAACCCTACCTCCATTCAAACCTATTTCATTAAATCACGAAATCTTCCAAAACCGAAGCTAGAATCTCATGGTTTCAACCTCAAACAACCATAATCTAACATCAAACAAACTCTAATCCAACAGAAATGAAGAAATCAGAATGATCTTTTAATCTCGGCTAAAACCCTAGATGAATGAGTCATAATCAAAAACAGGAAAAGGAAGGATCAAATAGTGTTTCTTACCTCAAGATTCGAAGTGGAAGCAATGAGGAACCAAGAGAAGTGGAGAAGACGGATTTCAGAGAGTTTGAAAGAGTTTTGGTGTGAAAATGACGAACAATGGTCGAAGAGGGGTATTTATAAACCCATCTCACCAAAACACAACGTTCCACACATTTTTAGCATTTCTGGGCACATTAAAATGCATTGTTCATCATCTACATGTGTTGAAGAAGTTCAACGTGCCTAGATACTTACACAGCGCACGTAGACGATGCTCAGTAAACTCTTGGCTTAAACCCAGCTCAACTTCTACGTGCCCAGACTCCTTCAACAATGAACGTAGACGGCCTGAAATCCCCACGGGTTATTTTCAGATCATGATCAGCTCGCATTTTAAATGTATAAGGCACGTTGACAACTCTGATCGCTTACGGTTCATATCCAAGTGACGGCCAACGCGCACAGAACACTCCCAACGCACGTAGACATGCTTAAACACAATCAATGTCCATCTCAAACGTCGATCAACGTGCGCAGATCCTTCCTCTACTCGCGCAAATGACTTCCAGCATGCATAATGCGCGCAGATTGCTTCCAAACGATTTCTACACTCAAAAACCAAGATTCCTCACATCAAAAACACCCTGAAACCAGACGGATTGCTACAGTATTTCGGCTATAGCAGTATGGGATATTACACATCCAAACCTTCAAATCCATCATCAAACCTCCAAAATCAATTACCAATCACTCAAAACATCCAAAAAGTTCAAACCTTTCCCATCCTCCATCAACCAAATCCACAAACCAATGAACAAATATGAAAACAAGTAAAAGAAATGGAGGAGGAGAGAAATCTTACCTTGAAGCTCAAAGAGAATGAATGGAGATGAAAGAATGAGTGAATGAGAGGTTTAGGGTTTATAGAGGAATGAAATAAGGCTTGGTGGCTCTGAAATCAAGGTTAGGAGGGGTATAAATAGGCCTAGGGTTTGGCTTGACATGAAAACCCACAAATGGCCCTCGAAATTGCTGCACACAAGTGGAAAGATCATTACACGACCACAGACATTGTCACAACTTTGTGACCGTGTTTCGACCCAGTCCCGCCATTGCCTACGGACACGGCCGTGGTCTTGGTCGTGTCTTATGGCCCACGGTCATGGCTTGCATGCCAATTGTCAATTCTCTCTAATATTCTGAAATTTCACATAAATAAATTTGATTCTTTGCCAATTGTCATAGTACACAAGAACTTCACCTTCATCAAATACGTAGTTCTTTCACAAGAGCGAAAAATCTTGAAGTTTCTTCGTAGCTTTAGTGTAACGGAATTATGATATAATTAGTTATATTACACTCTATTCTATTCCACTCTATAACTCAATATATGAGGCACGTACAACTACCTAGTCCCTGCGCAAAACGATATGCATGAAACGATATAGCAATATATGACCTCGACCATTATGGAACAAGGGTATTGTATGTCTCATAGACCCATACCTAATGTAGGGACGGTATTATTAATGAATGTTTCTCTACATTTTCAGGAGCCTAGAAGTTTATATCCGTAGTACATGCATGCATACTTGATGAGTGGCGTAGTAGTAGGAGAAAAAAAAAACGTATAAAGGTATGGCAGATAATGCCAAGGAACAATAATGTATGATTTGATTGAACATATGAAAGCAGCTAATATAACCCAAATCCTCACACGTCTTGTGGGGCACTTATGTCTGCCTTTTCACAGTGTGCTACCTGCCTAATAAGTGTCAGCGTCCCGGATTGAAATAGTGGCGTTGTTGTTTGTATATTTTGTCAACAAGCGTGCCTTGGACTGAGGTAAGGATTAATAATATTTAATACTTGAAAATGTTTTGGTTGTTTTTTTATAAGAGATATTTTTGAATTTATTATTTATTATTTCATAGAGTAATATTTGGTGTTGGAGACAAGTTTTTTTTGTCTTAAATGAATGAACATTACGAAATTATCCTTACTTTTAGGGGTATTTAAATAAAATAATATTAATAATTTTATAATATGTATCCATTCAAAACAAGAAAATATGCCTTAAATTAAGACATGCATATTTTTCCAATTTCACAAAATAAAAGGGCTGCATGTTATAATTATTAGAGTCACAAGAATTAAACTTTGATTTTCTCTATCACAACCCATTTTCAGACCATGACCAGCGTATAAGATGAACCATTTATGGGAGTTCGGCACATCTCACACAAGCCTCGGAGATTCAGAAACTCTAACCATTCATTAATTTATTAAAAACATTTAATGAAATTATTTATGAGAAAATCATATATAAAGATATGAAAATAATGTATATTATTAATATATACCAAAATATAGCATATGTGAAATCATATACAAAGCGATATCATAAATGTACCAAAAGTCAACACATGTAGATCCCGTAACCCAACAGCATCTATGTGCGGAGCTTTAAAACAAAAGAAGTAGCTCGACCAAGAGGGCGCTACTAACCAAAAATATATGTGCCTCATTGGACGGAGATGCCAAAAGATTGTCGAGTCGAAGTCAACCTATAATCATAGAAACAAGACAAACACAGAGAAACAAATGGGGTTAAACCCAGTGAGGGATAACACTTCAGATTGCCTAATGCGTACCTCACAAAGACTGGTTTGAAAACCATTTGAAAACTACCGCATGCAGATATAAGAAAAGGTATATATATATGCATACACCCTATATACATAGTACAGTTCGGAAAGAAATGTTTTGAAAACGTTTACACCCAAGGCAAACTCATGCACTTTCACAAAACGATACTACTAGTATCATATTCAAAACAGAGTATACGTAATATGGGAACAAATAAAGGTGTGGTGTGATTTGTGGTGTGATCAAGCACCATATAATGATTGCGGACTATGCCACTAATCCGAGAACATATCATGTGCCGAGCCGAGGCAACATGGCTATCGTCAACCCCGATAGCTGAGTCATATCATACATTGGTATACCAAATGCTACGTACCCCGTAGCAAAGGTGTCCTATAATCAAAAACATAATTTATTCAAAACAGAGCATGCATTTCAGAGTCAAAAATAGACGGAAAACATATATATATATAAATATATACGTAAATTTCTCAAAACAAAGAGGTGAATATTTATTCACATAATCAAATTATTTAATTAACCAATCTTTAGATTAGTCAGGTTTCAAATACATATTATACACATTAAAAACATAAACAGTTTCGAGATATAGCCTATGTGTCTGAAGCTGTCATCCACTCACCTGGTATTCGAATGCTAAGGATCCAGTCAAGCACCACTAGTGGGTGTCTGATCGTGCTGGCAGAAACACGAAGCTGGTATAAAAATATCATAAACAAATATATCAGAAACAAAGCGAAATATGGTGCTAGTACTGTGGTTGTACTGTAATGCGTGCACATGCATATGCAGACTCAGACACTCAAACGACGGCTAAAAAACTATTTCGGTCGAAGATCTAACACTCTTGGCCCAAGAATCAAAATCTATGTAAAATTACGATTTGGTCCCCGAACTTTGTAAAATTACAATTTAGTCCCCAGGACCTCTTAAAATTACAATTAATTTCCAAAACTCCAGAAATAAATAATTAATCCCTAAACTTTTAGAATTTATAAATAAATCCTCTAAATAACTCAATTTCTAAATAAAACCTCAAATTTCTCAAAATTACAAAATCACTCAAAATTCTCCAAAATTACAAATATATACCGTACTTTCATAAAATTACAAAATTTGACCTTCCTAGATAAATATCAGTTCAGTCCCTCAAAAATATTCAAAAAACATTTTTTATTTTAGTCCCCGCGGCACAAAAGTCTTTTAAAAAATGCCACAAAACTCGATTCGAGATGGATCCAATATTTTCAATCATACCAACCAACTCAAATCATCCCAGGAGTCTAAATTCATCATTGGTTTCCATCAAAACCACCTAAAACTAATCAAACCGAAATTCAAATTTTTGGACTTAAATGAACCAATAATAAAAATCATCAAATTCTCATCAATCGAGCTAAATTTATGTTCTCCTATACTTCTCATACTTATATCTAACATAAACAACTCCAAATCAAGCCAAAAATTCACACAAAACCGAACTCTAACCCCTGTCAAACCCATTTTTGGTCAACAAAGGAACCAAGCAAAAATATGCATAAAATGGAGCAAAACGAAAAATAAATGATGATCTTACCTTAGGTTTGATAGAGGAACTTTTTGGGGGCAAGAGGAAATGATTTGGGTCGGATTTGAGTGAGAAAGTTGAAAGAAAATGAGAGAAACCGAAGAGAGGGTCAATCTGGTTTTAAAGTTGACCTTTGATTTACGATTTTTTTGGTGATACAAAACTCAAATTAACCCATCAATTAGAATTTCAAAAGTTTAATTACTTTATCAATAATGTCTTTGTAATTTCATTACGTCAATGATTGGAAATTTTATTGAGCTTTCTAACTAAAACCCTTAACTCGGCAACTTATCAATTAATTAATAGATTACTCCTGAAACAATTTCGTTTTATTTTTTGGTTTTGCTGAGAAGAAGAAAGTCCACCTTCTCATAATGGGTTTCTTTGGGAGTACAGAGGATATACTCTCTTCATTTCACACAATATATATTTTTTAAGGATTTGGCACATATATTAAAAAAATAATTAATCTGCATTAATTATAGTAATAATTTATTATATTAACCTTATTTATTTTTGTAGAACAACATAGATGTAGTTATTTAAAGTTCACTAACATTTAATACAAGGACAAATATGGAACAAAATAGTAAAAAAAATTGATTTTATAAAATATATCTTATTTTGACCAAAAAATAATTTATTTAAAAAAACATATATCGTAAAATGAAGGGAGTAGTATATTTAGTAAGTTTTGTAATAATTAGTAATTAATGAATAATAAAAAAATAATATTTTTTTAAATAAAATTAATTATTTAAAATATAGTATATGTTATTATTATCGAACGAGCCGACGAGAACAAAATGATATTTACAACGATGCATGACATTTCCATGCAAAACAGACATCCCGCCGTCAGAGTCAATATATTTACCAAAACCTCTCTCTTCTCCTTCTTCGTACCGATACCTCGTAATGACAGTAAATACATTTATCAAAAATCAAGTACTGTTCTAGGTGGTACTGTTCCGTACAGTACTCCTCATTCAAAAACACTTGGGCCTTCTGTTTCCTCTTTAGGGCTTCTTGTAATCTTTAACTTTTTCAGTTTTTTTTTTCTTTTAAATAAGTATTATGTCATCAAGTCAGTTAAATAAAACTATGACACCATGTTACATTTTTTTCTTTTTACTGAAACATCATTCTTCGTCAATTCAATTAAACTAATTCAACTAATTAATAACATTAAAACAATTAAAATATGATTAAAAATATGAGATGATGTTACCTACATTTTCATTTCTCAAACCTAGTACCAAAATAATTAAAATATGATTAAAGTAATCCATTATCCAAGTAAAATCCGGCGTAGCGTCCAGTGTGTAAATAAATAACATTATTTATTGAAGTTCTTGTAAATAAAAAACATCATTTATCCAATTTTAGCATGCACTTTGGCAAGTACTTGTATGGAAATTATGGAAGTCGAGGAATAAGAGTATTTTCTCTGATTTGGCTCCCTGTGTGCACAAGCGGATCTATTCAGTAAACAATGTGGTCTTTGGACCCCACTTTGACAATAAAAATTATAGTATATGGTATTATTTTTCTAATTAAATTCTATTAGTATTTGAATTGGGACCCAATTAAATCTCAAACAATTCACATTATCTTACTTAGCAAGAAAATATTTGATGTTCATTTCATTAGTTATATGTCTTAATTCAATTGTAACAAAAATATTTTGTGTTTATTTTCTTATTTGTAACTCTTATTTCAATTGTAGGTAGCTATAAAATCAATAAATTAAGAAAAAAGTAGTAGCATGAATATTGTGAATATGTTTACAGATAAAGTATTAGCAAATATGAACGATTTTTGAAGAAAATGGAACAAATAAAAAATAGTATTAATCATTTACTTATTGGTAAATTTATGAATATTTTTAATACATTAAAACTTCACAAGGATAATCATAAAATTTTTAGTTATATGAAAATATAATATAATTAATTTTGAATAAAAATGTTTTTTATACTTTTTACAATTTTTTACATATTATATGGACACTACTTTGAATTTTTTCTAAATACGCTACTGCCTGTGTGGATGATCTAATTCAGAGGCGTATTTGCCAAGTTGTGTTTTGGATTAAATGTTACAATAGTAAATTTTCATATTCCGTCAAGGATGCCTACGGACACTTTTGGCTTGGCATAATTATTGACGGTATCTTTTTGTAATTAGGTTTTCTCAAAGTCTTGAGTTATTCTTGGCTTAGAGTTTTTCCCTCTTTTTTGTTAGGTCACTCTTTCGGTGGCTTAGCCTTAATAAAGAAACCCGAATTATAAAAAAATTCATAAAATTAAAAAAAAAAATTGAAGTAAAATTATAATAAAACTTGTTTCTCAAAGATAGAAATGGTTTTCTTCTGTGTTTATTCTCTATATATAATTACAATTTTCTTAAATCTAATATATAGGGCTTTAAATCTCCAAAGCAAGAAAACAGATTACGGTGCACATAGCTAGTTATCTTACCCCGATCGATATGATACATATCCGTATTGCATCTGTTGATAGCATCCTAACTTAAGTACGTGATTCAATTTGATCATGTCCCTTTCTGATTGAAAGGACAGGATGATCAAAAAGAGATGAGACTGTGGCTCCATACAAATGTTTTTAGAACTAAATAAAATTCAATTCTTTTAAATTAATATATCAAAATTGTTTCCTTTAAGCAGATTAACATAGTAAAAGAAGGATTAATTGCTTTAATATTTATGTCAAAAATTATTTTTAATAGTCATTTATGAGCAAGGATGAAGTTAGAACGAATTCTTTGAGGGGGGGCCGAAGGCAGATGGAGCAATAGAAGAGATGGAGGACTTTATATGGAATCAGTTGTAATTTATTTATTTTTTTTCGGCATTGTGGCCTCAACTATAGTAGAAAATTTAAAGCTGTGTTGTGGTGTGTCCGACGTCCGTGAGAAATTATTTTGTGATTGTGTTTATCCAAGGATTACCTCAATGTTAAAAAAAAATCAAAGTTTATAAAATTTAAAAAGAGATAAAGATTGACTAATTAGTTTCGTTTCCACAACCTCATCTCTAAAACAGAAAAAATTTGCAGGAAACTTCCACGCTTAAACTACTGATGCGTGTGTACTCCGACACTATTGAATGAAGTTAGACAAGGAGCAAAAAGTGCATGACAAAGTTGGTATACACTGAACAAAATGTCAAAAAATTGGAAGGCAGAAATGACTAAGTAAAAGGGACTTAACATTGCAAATGGGTAGTCTCAATCACATGCGTTGGTCTCTCAATTAAATCCCAAATCGGACCCAACCATGCTCTCTCAAATGTTCTACACACTGTCCAATCTTTCAACCTTCACCATGCACTCTATAAAAAGAACAAACTATGCTGAAACAATTACA
The DNA here is from genome assembly GCA_948243855.1 of Flueggea neowawraea. NCBI lineage: Eukaryota > Viridiplantae > Streptophyta > Magnoliopsida > Malpighiales > Phyllanthaceae > Flueggea > Flueggea neowawraea. The sequence continues at coordinate 18,155 of CAODLS010289908.1, read as the reverse complement.
TACACATTGAAGAATAACAAAAACAAATACATATATTACACCCACTTCAAATATGGCCAAGCATAACACTGCCAACAAGAAGAAGAATGGAATAATAAAGATAAAAAATGTAGCAAAGAAGCTGCAACAAAGCCTCTCATTAGGGAAGAAATCGAGTTCGTATTTCGATGAGCGTGAAGAAGTTTGCGACTCAACATGTGTGCCTCAAGATGTGAAGGAAGGGCACTTTGCAGTCATAGCCGTGGACGGCAATGGACCTAAAAGGTTTGTTGTTCCATTGAGTTACTTGACGCACCCTTCATTTTTGAGGCTCTTAGAGCAAGCAGCTGAGGAGTATGGTTTTGACCATGAAGGTGCTCTAGCAATTCCATGCCGGCCAGTCGAGTTGGAGACGATATTGGCTGAGCAGTGGACAGAAAAGGGAGAGGATACTGTTGGTGTTAATTGGGGGTTCTTGTAACACTATGGTGCAAAGCTTTTGAGACTTGGCAACCAACCTTAACTTGGTTCCTTAAAATTTTGCTTGTTTTAGTTCTTTTGTGATTGGTTTTCCATTTACGAAACTGAAACAAGTTTTGTATCTCCCAAAAGAAATATATATAGGGCAATATGTTTTGTAGTTTCATATCGTATATATTTCTCCCATGCATGTATATGAATCAGTAATTTCAGCAAGAGCACAAAATCCACCGTAGTAATAAAAGTCAAAGTATTTCAGATGTTGAAATTTTAAAGATATGAGTGATTAATTACGACAATCCACTCAAAATAAATAAAATTGACTTTAATAATTTCTTTTTTAGAAAAAGGAACAACCCAACTAACTGTCGAATCAACTATATAGGTTGAACCCGCTGCTAGATAGCACTACACATTATTAGCTTAGTCAGGCTAAAGCTGTAAATGTAAAACCTCGCTCGATTCCGATTAGCATTTCAATAATTGGTGATGAATGGTTTTCTCGTTCGAATCATTGGAGTCTTGATTCGGACATTGGATGATGGTTGTTTTGGAATGATTTAAGGTTCTTTGATCATCTTGGTATTCGAGCGAATGAAACGCAAGATTTGATCATGAAAATTGAAGAAAAACAGCATCACATGACCTAAAACACAACCGTGTGATGAGCCGTGTAGTGGGGCATGGTTTGGAAGCAAAATTGTGCCTTGCAGCTCGTGTCAAGGCAAGACACGACCGTATCTCGAGCCATGTCCTGGGCGAAAGGAAATTTTCTCGGTTTGCTGGGAATTAAAGCATTACATGGGCCGAGACACGGCCATGTCTCAGCCCGTGTCTTGTAAATCCGCCCCCTCTTTTGCAAAAATGGTGAGTTTTGGTCCATGGTTCTTTTAAACACCCTAAACCCGACCTCACTTCGTCATTTTCACACCTTTTTCACTTCTCTCGCCCCCCAAATCCATCTCTCTTCCTCTCTCATTGCCTTTCATTGTTTCCTTTCAATTTCTTGGGGTAAAAACACGTCTCTAATCCATCTCTTTCTTTATTTTCATGCTTGAAACATGGATTGATGTTTGAAATGTGTTGGGTGATGGTTTGGAAACTAGGGTTCGATTTTGGAAGAATTGATGACGAATTTTGTTGGATTTGAGATGGGTTTTGCTGGATTATTCAAGAATGGGTGTAGGAATGATGTGTGTTTTGTTTGATTGTGCTTGAATGTGTATTTTATGTTAGGTTTGGTTTAGGTCCAAATTTTTAAACAAAAAAATTGTTGGATTGGCGATGAATTTTAGTTGGTCTTTGAATGATCTTGGTGGAATGAACATAGATTTAAATGGTTTTTATGTTGGGAATTGTTTTTAAGTTAGAGAATGAGGATTTATGTAATGGGTATTGTAATTTATGTTGGGTTTGGTTTGGATCCGAATTTATGATTGAAATTGATGAAAGTTTGAGTTGGATTTAGTTAAATCTTGGCAGAATGAATATGGAAATTGATGGATTTAAGTTTGGACTTGGAGATTTGAGTTGGAAATTTAAATGGGTTAGGGTTTGGAAGAATAAATTGGGATTTTTAATTCCAAATTGTATTATTGATGAAATGGGTTGATTATTTTTATGATTGAGCATATTTGGAAGTTATTTGGATGATTTGGAACAGTTTGTATTGAGTTGTACGCATTTTGGGTTGTTTTGATACAATTCATGCCGTAAGGACTAGAATGTGAATTTTTTATTTGTTTGAGGATTGAAATTTGAGTATGAAATACTTGAGGACGGATTTGTAAGTTTTGAAGAGTTTAGAGAGTGACTTATAAATTGCCATGATCTTGGGGACTAAGTGTAATTTGATAAGAGTTGAGAGACTAAGATTGATATTTTACGAAACGTCTAATTTTTGAAGGAAAGGTTAGATATTCATTCACAAATAGGTTTTCAACATTGTCGGGGTTTGGGTTCGCATATGCATTTCCTTGCAATTTTTTGAATTGCCACAGTTACCACATCTGACTCTGTCATGATATGTCTGTTTTCAACTTTGTTTGATATATGAGTTGACCATTCATCGACCAAAGGTGCACGACTGGATTATTTGCATCGGCGTCCATGTAAGTTGGATGTCATTCTAGACACATAGGCTATGTTTTTTGAACCTTTACGTTTTTTCTATGCTTCAATCTTTGTGTGTAATCTGGACTAATTAAAGGTTTGGTAAACCTAAAATATGATTTGTCTGAAATTTATGTGATAAGAAATGGATTTTTAAATATGTTATATTCTCTGTATTAGATAGTCTGTATTGATGTTTAATATATATATTTTGGTAATGAATAATCTGTTTGAAATTGCATATATTTCCATAAATATATGTTCGTTCTGCATGATTGTATGCTTTTGTATATCTGACTTCTGAAAGTATTTATTTTATTTTTATTATATTATAAATCGATAGTTAATAGGATAAGATAGACTTAGTGATTGTTTGTCCACTTCGCATGCTCGTTTATCTTAAATATTTTTGATAAATAAATCAACACTCTGAGTATGTCTGCCTTTGTGTATCAGTATATGCCTGTACTCTGAATATGTTATATTCGGCTAATTATCATGTTCATATGTTTGACTTTTGAAAATATCATTTTATTTTAATTTTATTTATTTTGACTTGGGATACATATGCTACGGGGGTAAACGCAACATTTGATATACCAATGTTCTATGAAGACCTCATAACCAGGATAAGATGGTAACTTATGTGTTCGACCAGACACACGTGATTCTATCTGTTTCTTGTGGCATCACTCCACATGTATGTTTCTGTTTCTATCTACTTCTGGTCCCTTGTCTGATACTCTGTTATAATGAATATCTGATATGATTCTGATTTAATGTTTGGTTAAAATATAACTCGGATTTCTATGAGACTATATAATTGATTGCAACCCCATAATGTAATGTATAGTGATTTAGCAAGGTGTATCCTGCTAGAGTCCAGGGACTGTAATGCTCGCATATATTCTCTTACTAATCAGTTTTTGTTTGTTTTAGCTTTGAGACCCTTAAGGTGTCAAATACTCGGTTATCAGCTGCTAGCCCTTTTGAATTGAGTATTGTCTGGGCTCTTAAGGTTGCTAGTATGTTTAGATTTTGATTTTGATGTTGAGAGCAATATCAGTATATTAATGGTGTATCATTGGTGATGACAGTATTGGTAAAATTCTAAGATTTGGTATATGTTGTATTATTTGAATGCATGTTATTTGAAATATGATGTTTAACTGAATCTCTGTTATAATGTTTATCTGATATTTATGATGCTTAATTGCATGTTGTTTGCTATCACGACCCGTTTCAGGACCGTGACCAGCGTACGAGGCGAACAGAACTAGAGGCCTGACCCATCTCGTACGAGCCTCAGAGTACGAAACTTCTATCCGAATTCATATTCAAATTAGCTAATAAACTGTATTTAACAAAAGTCCAAACTTCATTTAGTAAGGTCAAATAATTATAATACTAAAAACAGAAAATATATCAAAATAAAATCATTTGAATCTATTGTATTATCAAAAACAAAATCATAACCCACGAAAACCCTGTGCGGAGCATCTAACATACATATAAGTTGGGTCCGATCAATAGGGCACTCACAGCTGAAGGAGATCCTTACCGAGCACAGAAACCAAGACAACCTGAAAAATGTTAAAGGGGGAGAGATTGAGTAAACTTAGTGAGGGATGACACTCTAGAATGTCTATAGGACCTCACATAAAATGTTTTGAAAATACTTCAAAAATACCACATGCATGTATAGGTAAATATACATATTTAACGCCGATATGTACTAATATGGTTTCAAAACCATCTTCCAAAATGATTCGTAGACAAAACATACAACATGCATTCATTCAGAAACTGAGTAAAACATTCCAAAAAAAAACCTTTTCAAGTTTCATGACAAATAGCGTACATTCAGAAACAAAGTGAAATCCTTTAGAAAGAAAAAAACCTTTTAGCTTATTATAAATTTCAAAAATAAAGGGTTGCCAAAGAGGCACGAAGTATAACCGTTAAAGCAAGTAAAGTCGTGCAGGCGGGTATGTCCACTAAGGCAGGTATAGCCACTAAAGCACTAAGTAACCACTAAGATTGATAGTATAGCCATTGAGGTTGTATCCAATAATAGATCAGAAATATAATAGTATTGTCATTAAGGCCGTATCAAAGTAGTATATAAAAAAAAAACAAATACAGAATAATATATTTCAGAAACAGAGAAAACCATTTTACAAGAAGACAACATACAGAACAAACTAGAAATTTCAGAAACAATATTTCAAAATCTAATTCAGAAACGTACCAAAAAAATATAATATAATCAATTTATATTATTTTCAAAAACGGATCGACTTCTTACAGAAATATAAAATCTTTCAAAAATAGAGTATTATTACTGTTATGAAATTCTAATAACTTTCCAAAAAAATTTTTATTATTGACCGAAATTCTGAAAATTTCAGAAACAAATTTAAATCAAACAAATCCTCACATAAGCCAAATTTTAGAATTTCTGATCCTTTAATTATTTCGGATTACATGCAAAAGCTGGAGTACAACAAAAACTTATAAGTTCATAAAGACACATCCTATGTGTCTGAAGTCGACATTGCACTCCCTTGGGCGCCAAGCTAACAATCCAGTCACGATCCACCGATGAATGGTTGGTCGTCATGGATGTCAAACAGAGTTGAAACAGAAATGAATCATAATAGACTCAAACGTGGCAACTGTGGCAATACAGAATGTGTGAAATGCAATGTACGTCCCAACCCACGACGATGACAGAAATCCTATTTTGATAGAAGATCTAATGCTCTCATCTCGAAAATTGAATATTTCATAAAATTATAGAATAGTCCCCAAACTTTTGGAAAATTATAGATCATCCCTCAGAGTATTCAAAAATTACAAATCAATCCCCAATTTATTCATTTAGACCTCAAACAATGCAAAATATTACAACTAGTCCTTGCGGCAGAAAATTACCCAAAAACACCCTGCTTTCGATTCAACCAATAGAAATCATTTTCAATCAACTACATTAACTCTAATCAATCTCAGAAACTCAAATATATAATTAGTTTCATAAAAAAAACTCAAAATCTTCAAAAATTTACAAAAAGTCGTACAAACCCTAACACATTCCAAGAACTCGTCAAATCTCGTAATTCCAAGCTGGATTTATGTTTATCTAACCACAATCCATCATGATCTAACATCCTACAACTCTCATATCAACAAATCAAGAAAATTTGAAACCCACATTCAAATCCGACCTAAAGCATAAATCCAAAATTTAAGCATAAAATGGACGAAAAGAAGTGATTAGAGATGTTTTCTGACTCAAGAATCAAAGTGGGAGCAATGGAAAGCAATGGGAAAGCGTTGTGGACCGATTTGGAGTAGAGAGAGATAAAAATGAGGTAAGAAAGCCGAGAGAATTAAGTACGGCTATATATAGAACCCTTACCCAAAACGGTGTTGTTTTAGGTTTTTCCATGGCCCACTCGAGTGTCAAATCTCTCTCACTTAAGTCAAATTTGCCCAGTTCATCCACTGGAATTACAGCTCACTCTAGTAACTCGAGTAACCGAAAGTGTTACTCGAGTGATCCAAACATTTTCTCACTCGAGTAACCGCCATGGTTCACTCGAGTAAGCAATGGCTTATTTCACTCAAGTAACTTTATTTGGTTACTCGAGTGGCATGCTACCTTGGGGGCTTAAAATGACTTCAACTCACATACTCATCACCATTAATCAACTTCAAATATCATATCATCCTCTCGACACTCAATCGTCATTTTGAACATCCAAAGATCATCTCAAACACTCTAGGATCGAATCAGAATTGAACGGAAAGCTACAGAAAATCTAACCGGAGTAGGCGAGATGTTACATTTGCCTTCTGTGAGAAATGTTTTGAAAAAAGGTTTTTGAACTAATTCTAGTACATATGGCATGTATATTAATATTGTATGAGTATATATGTGTATGCAATATTTTCTGAAAATATTTCAAAACGGTTTGTGTGAGGTCCTGGAGGAGCTCTAAAGTGTTATCTCTCACTGAGTATTCTCACCCCCTTTTGTTGCCTAACATTCCAGATTATTTGTTACTCAACGCTCAGTGAGGTATTTTATTTAGCAGTGACTGCCTTTTGTTTGGGGCCCAGTACGTATGTTATATTAAATACTCCACACCGAGAGATTTATAGGCATATAGTTGCGTACGAATATTTTGTTTAACTGAATATTACTTTTGAATTTTGTTTATAAAAGAAATTTGGAATTCTATTTATTTTACTTATAGTTTAAATTATTATTATTATTATTATTATTATTATTATTATTATTATTATTATTATTATTATTATTATTATTATTATTATTATTATTATTATTATTATTATTATTATTATTGTCAAATTTTTTGGTATATGATTTTGGGTAGATGCTCTGTTCTTCTAAGGGTTGTGCGGGATGGGCGGGCCTATAGTTCGGTACGTCTCGTACGTCGATCATGGTTTAATATCGGATTGTGACAGTAAATGTGCGGTAGGATAAATTTTATCAAGGATAACCCAACGTTATCACAGTATACAAAGTATACAAGGTCTTTCAGAATACAAAAAAGAGAATTAAATTAACTTTAGCTAATGAGGTGATCTTTAGCCATCCAATGAGTAAAACTATTGGCTTCTCTAAAAATGTGTTAGATTCTATTATACAAGGTCTTTTAAGCATGTAAAATAGTCTAGAAGAGATATTAATGATTTCTTTGTCATGTGTGAGGTTGTCAAACATACTGGAAAGTGAGAAAAGAACTGCATCACGCATGGACTTGTGAAGGACCATAGTTGGATCTGATACTACATCTTTATTCAAAACATTAAAGCATTGAGTTATGAGTCACTGTTACTTATATGCCTTTGACACAACTTGCAACTCTTCGATGTGGAATTCAATTATCATTCATACTTATATATCCAACATGTTTCGATTGTAACATACCGCCAACATTGGCACCATGCCCATTCAAGGCCATAGTAAATTCCTGAAATTCAGAAGAAACAGGAGAGCACATGTTAATAACTTTGCTAAAACCACCTTTAAAAATTCCATCATGCTCTTTTGGTATGAGTGCAATAGAACAGATTGCTCACCCACTATCAAGTACAACATCAACATATTGAGTTTGATTGCCCTGAAGGGAGGAGGACCTTAAGAGGTTTCTGAACTGACTTAACCGTATTTTCTAGTTTTCAATCCACTGTGAACTTGTTCAACATGATCTCCGAATTTTTAGCAATGGATGAACACTCAAAAAGCAATTGGAAGCCAGTAATTTTGTCTCCCTAACATTATTGCATTCCATCCATCCCCAACGGAATAAATAAACTAACTAAATCACAAGAATTCCTGTTTAAAAAGTCATTTAGCTACATGTGCACATTCTCCCTCTTCTTTCTACCTCTTTTGCCTCCTTCTCCTTCGTCATCCACCATGTTCTCCTCATCCACTGTCCTTCTTCTTTGCACTCTCTCTGTCTCTTTGCCTTCGAAGATGCCAGTAATTATGGTGGCACGGCCAACGAGCATGGACGTCGCTGGAAAAGAAGCTTTTTGTTCCTCTAGTTGCCTCCATCATTCCAGATCTAAATTGACGAAAAGAGATTGGTTGTGGTGGCTTGGCCGATAGGCATGATGGTGGCTAGAGCTGTTGCACCATATGAAAGAGGGACTAGTGGCAACGGCTAGGGTTTGAAAGCCCTAGCTATCAATATTTGATCTGGAAAATTAACTATTCAGTCACTAAATTTTGTAAAATTACTGATTAATCTTGGAAAATTATCTATTCAATCCCTTAAACTTTGCAAATTTACAAAATTAGTTCCTAAACAGAAATGGAAGGTGATTTTATTATTTGGTTCGTCTACACGTATTTTAAAATTTTAAAAATTAACACAAATATTTAAATTCATATGCAATATATAGATTAACATTTTTTTGTTTAAAAAAAAGGGCGTACACCTTTTGTATACCTATTTGTACATTTATATTTGTACGTTTATTGTACACCTATTGTACAATAGGTGTACAATAATTGGAGAGGTGTATCGATGGTGTGCATGTGGTGGATAGTTGGTGGGCAAATAGTGCATGACACAAAACTTGCAAATTTTCCAAATGACGTACAAATTGTTGGAAAAACTACCTAAATCCCACATTGGTTAGGAGTGGGTTTAGGAAAAGTTATTGTCCCACATTGCTTAAAAGTAGAATGGAAGAGGGGTCTCTCTCTTATAAACAGGCATTAGGTCTTAGGTTTTTTTGTATCACAAAATCTTAAGTTAGTTAACTAGAGATGTAACTTGGACTTGGATTTGTGAGAGTGAGAGAGTTTTAACAGTTTTTTCTGTTCAAAAATTGTAATATTATTTTAGTGGAGTTAGTGGACGTAGGTCTGTTGAGGAACCAAACCACATTAAAAACTTCATGTGTTCTCTTCTCTTTTTCTCTATTATTTATTTTTTTGATGTGGGTATGATTGTGTGTTTGAGCCCAACACAAATGATGTTCAGACATGTACAAAAGTATCTCTAAGTTGTTTTTCCAATCCATTTTGTAAAATGATGTATAAATCGTGAACAATTTTTTTTAAATTAATTTAATGAATTGACTTAGGTGTACAATAACCATACAATTGGCGTACAATAGGTGGACAATAGGTGTAATGGTGGACAGTTGGTGGACAAATGGTATACAATACATGTACACAATGAGTTTTGAACTAGTTTAGTAAAAACAAAAAATTGCTTAATTCATTTTTTAATAAAAATATACATATGTTGATAATAGGTGAAAAAAATAAATTGTAAATTCATTTAGTATATTTATTTAGTTTTTAATTGATCTAGGATGTACAAATGGTGTTTGAACATCTATGCAAGTCTATGTTGTTTTTCCAATCTATTTTGTAAAAGGTGTGCAAGTGGTATACTAATAGTGCACAAAAATCTTTTTTAAACTAATAGAGTAAATTAACTTAGTTTGATTTAACAAAACAAATGGTGTACAAATGGTGCACAATAGGTATACAAATGGAGAAAGAAAATCTTTTCTTAAACTAATTCAATGAATTAACTTAGTTTGATTTTGAAAAAAATGAATTTGTGTAAAACTATATATTTTAATGAATTTAAAAATATATGTGTTAATTATTTAAAATTATGAAAGACATTTTGGGCTATTTATCTGTGTTTTGCTTTGGGGACTATTTTAGTAATTTTTTAAATTATGAAGGACTACATAAGTAATTTAATCATATCAAGTAGCTAGGGTTTTTTACACCAACCGCCATTGTCACCTCCTCTTTGTTGTTGATTTTCGCCATTGTTGTTAGTCCCTCCGTGACAATTTGTCGTTGTCACTCCCCCCAACCTCAACAACTCAGAGTTCCGGAGACTTCATTTTAACAAAAAGAAGAGTGGTGTAATAAACAATCTGAAGCAGAGCACTTTGATGGCATACTCAGTCTTGGACCTCCACGTAATGCGATAGAGCTGTCATCGTGGGAGAGAAGCCAAATCAGCAATGATAAATATGATCAACAATGGTGGAGGTGGAGGAGAGACAAAGAGAAGAGAAGTGTCACGACCCGACATAAGCACGCTGCTGTCCTTAAGCAACATCTGACAACTAATGAGCTTCCAATCACTAAGCCCAAAAGTTTAAATTTGGGTTACTTAAGTAGCTAGGTCCTTATACTTATAAACATTTTCATCCCTATATACTTATATGATGTAGGAACACAGAGCTGTTGCACAGTAAATTGCTTTACCTGCTAGCTTCAGTTGCCTGCTTTGGTGGGATGTTACAATTCCTACCCCTGTAGGTTTGCGACGTCCTTGTCACCAGGACTTCCAATCGTGATGCTCAGAATCTCTCCCGTGTTTTGTCGATGTGGAATTCACCTATACTCAACCTGCAGATGTGGAATTCGCATAGACTCAGGGACTTAACGTGAATAAAATAAGAAAGTTGGCATTTTCAACATTTTCATAAGCGGTTTGGCAAAAACAGAAAACTGAAAATTTTAGCCTAGTATACTGTGTCATTTTCCCATTTAAGTTCGTCTTAACAAATCAAGAACTAGGCCAGTATACATGTCTCAAGTCAAGATGCTAATTTAAATGTATGTTCTAGAAAAACTCAACATGTGTTAAATGAAAAAATAAGCTAAGTAAATAAGGAGGAGAAAGACGAGACAAAGAGGCTGAGAGAGAAAAGAGAGTGTACTAATAGGAACAAGAAAATGAAAAGAAAGAGCGAGAAGGTTTCGCGATAAAATAACGAAACAGCTTGGTATATGTGGAAATAGTTTCGAAAATTTGGTATGTTTACAAAAAGAATGAGAGTGTTGGTTGTTTTGCAAAATAAAGGTTTCTGAAATCGCATACAGTGCAACTTCCTCTAGTGCATATGCTTAAGAACAACAACAGGAAAAAAAAAAAAAAAAGATGAAAACTCCTGAAATCGAAATTGTTGATTACTTAGCCCATGGCAAGCCAGTTGAGCACAACTGGGGGAAATAGATTAATGAGAGCCTTTCAATGGCCAAACTCAGATTTAGTTCTAAAAGTTTTAAGGCTGCACGTAGCGTATCATAACTCAATTTTGAACATATAAATACTATTGCTTTATGTTTTCAGTAAATACATAAGCTACATAAAATATATTATAGGATCACTTGTCAAAAAATATATATTGTTAAGATACAGCCATTTTCCGCCCATTTTTATGTACACATTGAAACATCTTATAAAGTTCATACTCTCTCCATTTTCTATTTATGATGTCATAAATTATAGACGGATGAGGTTATGGTGCTTTTAAAATTTATATACTTTACATATTTTTTAGGACTAAGATTTAATAACATCTTAAATAAATTCAACGGTTTAAATGCATCTAATACATTAAATTTTAATTAAATCCAACGATTTAAATGTGGCCAACATATTAAATTTTAATGTGTTGGATGCATTTAAACCGTTGAATTTAGTTAAGATATTATTATTAGATCACAGTCCTCAAAAGTATATAAAACATATAAATTTAAAAGTACCATAACCTTTGCTAGGCAGTTTTATTTTCTCTTTCCACTGATTAAATTACGAATTTATAATTCTACCCATTTCAATTTAATTGCTTGTCTTCCGTTAAAAAATAATGATAAAAGCTTGTCTGGAAAGCATAAAGTTTAGTGAATTGCAGATTTCTAAATAATAAAAATGTAGAGAGTTGCTCCTCTTTACAAATTTCACTAGCCAAGAAAATTATAAAATTAAATATATTTTAACTATCAAAACCATAATTTTTCATTTCTGTGTAAAGAAAAAAATGCGAGTGTGAAACACTTTATAAGATTAACATCTTAGCATTAATGATATTAGAATTATCGATCATTAGCACTTATAGGAGCTCAAAAATTAATAGCAATTAATGTGAAAAAAAAAGTGTATAATACGGCAAAGCATGGATGGCACCACCAGCTCTACAATCCTCTTGCATGTTCAATGATTATATGATATTTTAGGGGTTGTAATGATCATCCTCTCCAGTAATTGTCAAAACTCACTTTTAGGCCCCATCAAACTGAAAGAAGTGTCTTTCACTTTGTTGAGATTGCCAGCTTTCTATCATGATCAATATCAATGTAGACACGATTTCTTCATTAGATCAATCTGATATTAATAGAGATGATCCGTACTTGTGTCCACCATAATTATCATGTTATTGTGATGGCAACTAATCAAGAATACTGTAAAGAGGGATCCACATATGTGTTGATGCCATATGAACGATTCTTATTGGTTCTTAATTATCTGAATTTTTTCTACCACGTAGAAATGACACAGAACATGCATACGCATTTTTTTGGGGAAAAATCAAGTGGTTTTATTCATCCAAACCAGAAGGTGTGGATTAGAAAAAAAGCAGGAAAAACCTTCATTTTAAAATTCTTTTGTCATACTAAGAGGCCACACCATCAAAGAGGAAGCAAAACATTTGCTAGATGAAAATTACACAGGACTCCAAGAAAAATAGTGACCGGACATCTACACAAATCAATCATGGAGTCGACAAAATTCCTGTCCCAAGATGCGTGCATAGTTAGAACTGTTTTTTCTTGATTTTTCCCGCTGCAATTATATACAAATTAACTTGTCGAGTAACCGATGGAGGTCTACCTTTGTCTGTTAAGAGAAGGGCAAAGATAGAACACCAAGTTTGAACACATTTTTTTCCATTTGAATGATCGAGAGAAATAATAATAGATTGTACAAAATACAAATAAAATCTGCGACAATCACTCAAAAAGTAAATGGCAATTTTTATGTTAAAAATTCTTCATGATTAAGGATAAAAATCATGGGATCTCTTTCCCATCCAAAGAAAGAATTAATCCATTATAAATTAATATTAATATCCATAGTGGTAAAACAATTTCACAAATAAATCACATAGCAATTATAAACAACAAGAAAACAAGAGAAGTACAAGGAAACAAGGAATAAAAAGAAGTTCGGTTCTGGCAACAAAAAACGATCTTCTTGGCCTCAAAATTTAATCTCCACTGTTAGGAATGCACCTCCAGATACCCTCTAAAAATCAGCTCAATCAAACTGTAGATACCCTTCTTAGCAAAGAGTTCAATCAAACTTGTCGGTCCTAAAAATAACCCAACACAGCTTCTTTCCAAAGAGCTTTAACAAAACTTGTTCTAGCGTTGTGCACTGAATTGACTCGGTGGCATGACCAATGACTTGATCAGTGTTGCGGGCTCATGATGCTAACTTAGCACGGTGGGCTGACTTCAGTTATGCTTGATCAGTGACTCATTCACTTGCACAGTTGAGCTTTTCATAGATCAAATGAAGAAATTGGGCCTTGTTGATCATCGATTGTTATGCTTCTGATTCGATGGAATTAATCCTTGTTTACTAAGTTTCTCCCAGTGTTTTTCATATGCTGTTGTGGGTGTCGTGTCAACTACTAGAACAGGTGGCATAATGTGCCAAGACCTGATTCGATTTTCTTGTTGCACCAGATCGTATGTCTTATGCATTGAGACTTAGAAGTTTTGAGAGGAAGGATTTTTTAGTTGCCACATTATGGCTATGTGATAATTTATTGAGTGAATAATTAAGGTTAGGACGACTTTTCTATGTTTACTTATGATGGGTGTTAAATCAGTAAAATTAATTACTACTTTAAAAATATAAATTTGAATACAAGGATGAGTAGAGTCAAATTCATGGAGACTGATAAAATTAAAGTCCAAATGCAAAAATAAGACAATAAGCATAAATTAATTATAATTGAAAAGGAGTTTATAAGCAGAAAAATAAATCAAGACAACAAATAAGGAAGTAATAAACAATCACAAAAATAATTAAACAATAATCAATAACACGAAAGTCTAATCAAAGTTCACCTAAGTATCACTTTACAAATTGATAATAGGTTCATAAGATAATCTCAATCATTCACATAGACAAGTTATAGTCATAAGGCACACACCCAGCAACCAATCTCTATTTATTGTTTTGGTAATCTCGGAATGCATTGCAGACTACTTCCATTACTAATAAACAACTTCTGAGATGTCCTATAGGATTTAATTTATCGATAGCAGTATGAATTATAGAGACCATACTCAAGTTAATGAAATCGAAATGTCGTAATTCATTTAAAAATGATTACCCAATTTTCTTAACAATAATCGAAATCCTTTTATTACAACAACTACGTTAAGTCACCACAAGTATTAGATTGCAATCATGAATATACAAATCTAACTAGCACTATATTATTCCATCAATCAATTTAACAAGCCGATAATAATAATAATAATAAATCACTAAAGAACAGTAATTAAGTAAATATGTGAACAAATAAAGAACAAGTAAAGCACTAAACCTCATAATTTGATGACGTTTAATCTTGATTAACCTTGACTCGATAAAAAAATTCAACAATTCATGGTGGGAATAAAAACACAAAAAGGAAAGACAGTAGCAGCTATCAACAAGACTACCGAATATTCTCCCTAATACTAAGTACTAGGTATTTATATTAAATACTTAACTTATAAACCTAGTGTCATTAGTCCAAAACATATTCTATAGTTCACCAAAGGTGAGAGTCTTTCGTTTCCATCCACATCAGAGTCTTGCGTCTGTCTAACTATCAGAGTTAATTAATACACGTCAGCACTAATTCTGTCACATCTTTCAGAATATAGTCATCTTAACATAGCTATGTCAAAAGGCACCCCACATCGAGTTTACATCAGATCAGCTCCAATCCACACTATTTGCACCAAGTTGCCACTTAAAAAACACCAAACACAAAATAACAGAAAATAACATAAATAGTAGTAGAAAAAACACACAAAACAATGCAAAATAAATAATAAAAACATGCATAAAATATAGACAAATAGCTTATGTTCTTCTTTCTGATTTAGTTGATGTATTGTGCTTGTTCATGCTTGTGACTTGGTCAAGTATTGGCTTGATTTAAATTTGATATGATTAAGAACTCTAGTGCTCTCAGATGAATTGGGATTGAGTGTCATCAGTAAGCTCTTTCGACGAGAGAAAAATAGCCTCGTGACAAAAGACGTGAACTTAGTCTAAATCCCATACCATGGCGATTCTGATGCACATAAAATTCCCTGTTGGGCTTCGGCTTTTTCTTCAAACGGCTATAAATCCAACCTCTGCCAGTGCGAAAGTCACTATGTGTAACAAATGAAACACAAGCATTTGTTTAACAACTCCATTAACTCCAAAAAAAACTCCCAACTCAGCTCAAAACAACTCTATAACTCTATATAACAATAAAAGAATTAGAATATAAAAAAAAGCTAAATACATTTAAACTTAAAACTTGTCAAAATATATAAATGTTACATACTATATATGAAAACTAGAGACTGAAGAAATTTAAAACGAAAGGTGATAATAGACTGAAGGAGGCGAGAGAATTTCGAAACAAAGTGACTGAGATAAGAAAGCTACCAACAACAAAAAGAACGGAGTTGTGAAGCTCAAATTGTAGCAAACAAGCTACAAAATATCCTCTCATTAAGGGGAAAAAGAATCAAGTTCATATTTGATGAGGACGACGAAGTTTGTGACTAAACATGTGTGTATCTCAAGATGTCAAGGAAAGGAGTATGGTTTTGAATAAGATATCGATCAAGAAAATGAAAGGTTTTGTATAGATCAATGTGGTTTGTAATTATATTTTGCATCCAAGCATGCATATATATGACATGGTGGGATGGTCTTGAACTATTTCTACCCTTCACACATATCATGGAAATGAACATTTCATCCTTCAACTAAATTGTGACTATATATATTAAGTCAGTTTTGATAAGTGATAAGTCGTTGTACATGAGTTTCTTTTTTCTTTTCATTTAGAACATAAAAAGAATCTAGGCAAAATCCATGCAAGTAAACAACAAGTTTGAATGGGAAACCTATATCTAGAATTAGCTAATGGGGTGGTCCCCCATTAAAATATTTGAAAAATAAAAAAAAAAAAATGTTTTTCGTAACATTTTTTTAGCTTTTGGAAGTTACAAAATTATATGACTCAATAAAATATTACTTAAGAAACAAAATACGTTGCTCAATGGACAATATAACAACTTGATAAGGAAAAAATAAATAAATATGGAATCTACATTTTCAATCCACTACACTAAACAAATAGGATATTCAAACTTTATGTACATATGTTATTTACACAGCCAATCCACTTATTTTCCGAACACACGTATACCATTGCGCAAGAAATTTTGATAAGTCATTTCATTTGATCCCACTTAAATTTAAATTCTGAACTTTTTAATTGAAACAACGCCGGTACTAATGATAGTTTAGAATAATGACTGTAAAATCTGACAAAAAACATAGATAAGGTTAGATAGACAACCCTCTGGAATGGTCAATGATTGAATGATATTTTAGGTGGTGTAATGATCATCATCACCAATAATTGTCCAAATGAACTTTTAAGCCCCATCAAACTGAAAAAGTTTTATTTCACTATGTTTAGATTGCCAGCTTATATCATGATCAATCCATACGTAGACATGATTTCTTCTTTAGATCAATCTGGCATTAACGGAGATCATGATTGATCCATGCTCGTGCCCACCATAATTTTTTTTCTGATGAAGTATGATAGCAACTGTTCAAGAATACTATGAAGAGGGATGCACAAAAATGTTGATGCCATCTGAATGACTTGTATGTAATTTTCTTCCGTGTAGAAATGACACAGAAGATATTTTCCATGCTGAGAATTGTTCACAATCTCGACGAGTAAACTGCGGAAGAAGGTCTATCTTTATTGGCAGGTTCTACCTTTCATACATGTTACCAATAACTCTCATATTCATTCCCAGAATCATTAACCAACCCAGATTCTCCTAAATATAATTCAGTAACTTTATTCTCATTAAAGGTGAAAAGCGTGTTTGATCATTCACTTTCTACTATGGTCAAATATTGCCACTTGAGACTAACTCAAATGGTTAGGTGAGCACGTTATTAAATATGAAATATTAGATTCAATTCTTTATAATTAAAAAACTATGGTCAAATGCTGATGTAGAAAAAATTGTTCCATGTCAGCATTTTGTTAGAGTTGTTAACGGACATTTTACAGAATTTACTATATTGCAGACAAAATCGAAATAGGCTGACCATATTAGAACGCAGTGAAAAACGTTTGAAAGTTTAGCGAGTAAAAGCATTCACTTTTGAACCCAAAAACAAGTACCCAAAATTCTCATACTCATTCGCCACACCAAACCTCCTCCAACCTCATGCTTCACTAGACCCTTTACCTCAAAGGGCCAAAATTAACAGTCCCCGACCAACCGAAACCACTACAATTCCTCTTGGAACTGCACTCCTCAAGTGACCACTCATCTTCCCCTTGTCTTCATCCACATTTCAAAATAAATAAACCAAAAAACAAACAGAAAACAAAATCATAAGAGAAACAGAGAAGGACAGGCGGGTTTAGTGTGACGGCAATGCCGCTTAACGAATTATGACTATAAAGATTTCAAGTTAATACAAATCAGAGCGAATGCCACCGGGGGGAAAAGAGAGAATAAGATGGAATTGATAAAAATTCCTTGCTGAGGGCTTTTATGTATGGTTAGTAGGCCCGGGCAAATGATAAGTCGGGTTAAGGCCCTTAAGGCCTCATTGGCCGGAAATTTCTAAAGAGTCCAGCCTTGCTCATTCCATTTTTTCTTTTGGAACTTTCAATCAAACCCCGGTCAACACACATATAAACAGGTGTCTTTTCCTTGAGGAAACTACACTACATTTTTTTGACATTTAAATTTCAAATATAGAACACAATCCATTATAATCTCTCTAATATAGCAATTGGTATTATAATTTCTAAAAGAAAATATTCATGTAAGACATACACGCCTTTATATCTTCTTTTCTTCTCCTCTCCATATGACTTTTTCTCTCTCTTCAACCGTACTCTACTTCTCGATTTTTTCTCTCTTGTCCACACAC
>CAODLS010289894.1:0-22878 GCA_948243855.1 Flueggea neowawraea | reverse complement strand
CACACATGGTATAATCATGTGTTGATGTGTTCTTTCATTCCCTTAGAGGAGCGCATGTTTATACAACTTTATCAACACCACACAAAAGCTTCAGTTACGATGCATTTTGCCATCTAACCTTAATCCACACTTAACAGGATTACTTCCGCTTTAAGACAGAATATGCTAAAAGTCTCTCAATTTTAGCATTTGATCATTTAATGATCGACATAGGAATTTATCCTATGGCGTACGTATCTTTTCATACGAATTTTTCTTGCCCTTTACAATGAACTCACAATTGTAAAATGCAAGACGACCTCTTGATTATGAACATGCTCTGTTTCTACGTTCAAAATCAGCCTCATCCTAGTTGTTCCCTCAACAAACTGGGAAAACTAAGGTAAACACCTGTGTGAGTGGGTTACTTTTCTGTCCAACATGCTTTCACACTCAACATTACAACAAATGTTAACTCTCAACATTTGTGTTCATGTATTGCTTACAATGATCTTATTAAAAATCATGTTTTAAGGGATTACATATTTCGTGTGCCATCCAGGTCTTAAGGAACTTATTCCTTACGGGCTTTCATTAACAGATCTATAATCATGTCTCGTATGGACTTACATTTCAAGTTCACTTCTCATTGTGAAACTTGTACTCAAACTCACTTGTACTTGTGTAACCAAGTCTTTTCCACAACATGATACTTGGTCTCGATTTGCTTAGACTTATGAAAGATCTTCTTGATCTTTAAGTAATCGAGGTCGACTGTCACTAAGAACTGTCGAAGATTCTTTAAGTGGTTAGTGCTAAGTGGACCATTTACTATATAACTAACATTCACATTGCACTGCAGCTAACGAAGCTATGGTCTTAGCTTCTCTTGCTACACACTTATATATATGTTCCTCACTATTACGTGGAGTGGTTTTTTCGCCAAGCAAGAACATATAACCAGATATGAACTTCCCTATAATCAACATCATTACATGGAATAGCTACTGTGTCTCATTCTATCGTAAGCCCTTACGATAACACAGTGTTTTGCCGTGCCTCTAAAACATCCAAGTATCTAATTCACTGCTTTCCAATATGCTTTCTTATGTGTTGGATTGATATTTGTTAGCTAACTTAATTGCATAACAAACTCTAGGCATTATGTACATCTAGGCATAAATTTGTGTATTACAAGACATGGTCTTGTAATCAACACATATACTCTATATTACAAAAAAATTCGTATGACATTAATATGAAGAACATTCCTTACATGTTCTTCCTCTCACATAGGTTTATGGACACATGCACTTACTAAGAGACTTGCTCTTAGTTATGGGATATCTATGGGTTATGCATTTCTGCATCTTGAAATGTTCAAGTACTTTATTGATCCATTTTACAGAGAAGAACAACAACTCACTCAAACGATCTCTTGGAGTTTGACTCAAAGGTCAACCCATATTATATATCTCAAAGTTGGATCATGACCAATCTTTGGAGTCATTTAAGTATGCTAGACCAATTCTAGCTACGAGTGTGATGTCCACACTAAGACAGAATGACAAGATTCACCTTGGCATTATCATAACATACATGAATATGCCATATTTCTCGAAAAATGTCTAAGGTCTTACATTGGACAATGAAACCATTAGGTTCAACCATGTAGGTTTTTTCTCCAAATTCTCTATTGAAAAATTGACAATGAAACCATTAGGTTAAACTTTATATGTCTCTACTCTAAATTTTCTATTGAGAAAAGAAGTCTCTACATTTCATAATGTATGTCGAGGTATAGACTAGTCCGAATGACCAAAGTTTATTTGATGAAGGTAAACCTTTCAACAAGTTGGTCTTTCCAATCTCGTTGAGGAAGTCCCCTCTAAGCGATTATCGATGTCTTACTCGATATATCGTTCACATATCCACTTATCTCCAATGGGTGCTCGCCCTTTGGGTAGATCAACCAGTTCTCAACATAGTTTAATCTCAAATGTTGTTCTCACTTCCATTGCTTAAACCATATAACTTTCACTGGGATGAATGAACCTTTAACATACTCATAAGTTCGTCCTTGACTTGTGGGGTTGCTAAAAGGATCACGATCGATTCATTTATCGAATAAACGTTGTCATAAGACTTCATTTATCAAAAAAATATCGTCATGAGACTTTATCCCTCTTAGTCTTACACATTTTCAAAATGCTTCCACTGGGTTCGAGCTCTATATAGGAACTCCCATTGGATATGCTTTTTTGAAATGCTCCCACTGGGTTGAAGTTCCCTATAAGAACTCCCACTGGATTCAAGTTCCCTACTCCTACTGGAAGGAATCTTGGTCCCACTAAAGTCAGGATCAGGAACATCCGCACATGCTTGAAGTAGATGAGATAAAAGTTGAATCGTTCCAAGATGATGCATCCTTTCTAGAGAAAGAGATAACAATCGCTCAGATTAATGGATCGATCTCCTGAGATTTTAAAACCTAAGGACTTAGTCGATGCATCCCTTTCGAAGAAAGAGATAATAATCGCTCTGATCGATCTCTTGAGATTTTAAAACCCAATGATGTAATCTAATCTAATTTACATTACTTAAAATTTATCTTGAGGGATTTAGTTCTTGAGTCTCAAATAAAGTAAAATCTTTTCCATTTTAATCCCAGCTAAGAAATCTATCCCTTAAGAATATGATGTCATATAACTCGTTACTATGCCAATTTCCCATTATCCCACAACTATTGCATCATTTGACACAGCAGGGTACCTAATACCTCACGCCTCTTAGCCTTTTCAACTAAGGTATCATGGATATTGGCAATACATCTCTTAGTTTCAAATAGTTTAGGTCATACGCTTGACCAATCCATAACTCATGAGATGTACAAGTAACGAATTTAGATAGCATATGGATTGTTGAACTTTGTGGCCTTTGCCATCATAGTTCTCACCATATTAAGGAGAGTTTCATTTCTCCTCTCCGATGTGTGGCCTTTCGCGGAGTATAGGAACAAATAGATTATGCTTACTTCCCCTTCATCACACAAAGCTTTGGACTTATCTTATAGAAATTCACGACCTTAGTTGATGCACAAAGTTTTATTTGATTCTCATCTTGACTAACAAGAAGTAAGAACTAACTTAACCAATCTTACTTATAAGAAATCAAATAGATATGACTGTACATTTCACAATCATATATACAGGAGTGACGAAGTGTTAGGCCTTAGCCTTGCCCTCTCATTCTTTTGATGTCATACATCAAAAGTGGATAAACAACAATGGAAATTTAGCTAGAAGTGCCTTTTGAAATGGCTTCCTCTCCAGTATTCCTTATTGCAATATTTACAATTAGACAACTTGAACTTACACAATTGTCTAATACTCCCACTTGAGCTAATCGGTGTATTTGATTTTTCTAAAGTGTTCAAGTTACATACATTAACTTCACATAATCCTTCATGAACACGTGAAGTAGCAACAAATGAAAGCTAAGACTTTCAATAGTTAGGTCATTTACCTTAACTAAGAAACCACTTCTAGTGCTGAAGTAGCTCCCACTCAAACACGGTTGAACAAATACCGTTATTATTATGACACGAATTGAAGGTAATCTTCAATAAGGTTACGACAGAATCTATTGCAAGAAAATGTTTGGTTTTGCACTAGACTAGCTCGCACAAATCAACACCTTCAACTCCCACTTTTAAGTTGTTTCTTGTATACTCAACTTGTTCCTTCTTAGAAATAGTTGGAGTTCAATGAAGTCACATCAAAAACTTCATTGTGAGGATCTTTAAGATTGAATAAGCCGTCAGGTAACGACAAAATACAAATAAAGAACATTGAACAAGTCAACTATTCTCACTTATGTGAGTTTGAGCTACATTCTCTCAAAGGTTATCGACCCACATGTGATGTGCCTTTGGTAGTTAACATTTTACTCACAAAATATTAATGTTGTTTATGTTCAAGGATTTTCTCAAAATTCTGTCTATTTTCTCACTTATCAAGGATTTAAGGTTCTTAAACCTTTTTCCTTGCCTTTGTATTGGAATTTATCCAAAAGAATTAGACATTGTTGAATTCCTTACAGTCTCTTCCATGAGACAAACGTGGGTTAGGTGCAGCTCGATTTGCTCCTAACTTATAAGCAAGAAGTGGATAGCATATTAGACCTCGTCCTTGATTAAACAATTATCAGTATCACTAGCTTTCTAATCATGTAGGCCTTACGCATTTACTTGCATGATTAGGACACTCGTAACAAGTATCAGGGTTATAGGTCAAAGACCACAAGCTCTAGTTAGTGTCACGCCAACTAACTGCTCCTTAAATGCAATTTGCAAATGATTGCATCTTGATACTTAGAAAAATATCCAAGTGACTTCATCATCTTTTAAACTAATAAGATGATGGAAGTAGTGGAATTTCTCATTTCCACATCTTATAGGCAATTTCAGTCCAAAGTGTTGAGTGGTATTCTACTAATTGAATTTGGCCATAACCAAGTTCAATGGGCACGAGCTTTTGCTCTTAGAGTACACACTAGATTATCATAATCTAGAAGTTACGATTGTTGTTGCTTAAACCCAACATAGCTCAACATACGTCCATGTATGGCTCGGCATCAATCGACTTTACATGCAGTGAATATTACAAATAAACATGTTAAACAATAAAACGTAGTTGCACACAAACAATGCTTATCAATACACATATATTTGTTATCCAACCAAAATTAAACTAGTATAGCCTCTTATTAAACTTTGAATCGAAAAATACACTGGGTGTATATTTACCATCTTGGTCTTAACAATTAACTATACTATATTTAATTTCATAGATAATAAATAATGACTTTTTGGATTCACTTTAAAGTCTACTTGACTTAGGGGAATCTATGTTGATCATCTCACTTATTAAGGCAAACTCAATAATTGGACAATATATTGCACACACAAAAATATTGCATACTAAATTAAGGCAAATCAATACAATAATGAGCCAAATAATAAATGAATTCAACATTATTTATTGAACCAACATGCAATCCAAACAATCGATCTCAATGTTAATACACATATATTAACATTGGACAACATTAACATACAAATAATGCTAAACAATTATCCCCATAATAAATACTACAAGAATATAGTATTTAGCCTTGCACCTTTATCTCCCAATTGGATACATAATAGATCACAATCCAACGTGTTATAATATAATTCATAAGTGGTCACACCAAATTCTCAAGATTTCTATAAATCATACGACTCTAAAGTGGATCTCCCACTTCTCACGATCTCTTTTCACGATCATGGAGTAATATTGGACCTTTGTGCACTAAATGCACAATTATATTCTATCGATTATGACCACCATTGTAATACCATGCCCATTCTAATCAATTCCCTGTAGCGTTCCGACCAAATTCTGACAAGGTCATTGGTAGAACGTTATCTGATTTGGAATGATCTTAATTCAATCCCAATTTGAACCTCAAAAGGCTGAAGTGATGTTTGGGTGTTTGAAGATGTTTAAAAATGTTTAAGAGCATTATCGATGGAAGTTTGGGTACGGTTAAGTCCCGGGAGTGATGAGATTTATGATTTGAAGTTGAGAACACGTTGGAAGTATGATTTTGTGCGCATAAAGCTTGCTGGAAGCTAGCTATGTGTACAACAGTGGTAAGTACACACGTTGACCGTGATTCAGATAGGTTTGTGGGTTGTGTAGACCGTTTGCGTTCGTTATAGTGGTTCTGCACACATTGATCATCAGTTGGACGTAAACCGTGAGCGATTGGAACCGTCTACGTGCCTTGTACGCGTAGTACGCATGTTGATATCAGATCTGGAAATGATCCGTGGGATTTTAGGTCATCTACGTGTGTTGTTGAAGGAGTCTGTGCATGTAGAAGTGGACCTGAGTTTGAGCCAGAAAATGTTGAAAATGAGTGAAACGCTGTGTTTGGCATGCTGGGTGTATAAATACCCCTTCATATGACCTTCGTTTGTCATTCATCATTTTCATTCGCTCTCACTTTTAGATCACTTCTCTGACTTTGTCCTTCCTCTCCCAAGGTTTCTAACCATCTCAGGAGGTAAGATCATCATCCTAATCTCTTCCTTTCACTCATTTCATGCCTTGAATTTATGCATCTCGTTTGAGTCCAGTTTCACCCAGGTTCTTGAATTTGAGTGATTTTATCAAAAAGGAAGTTGTAGAGTGTTAGGTCCTGATGGATTGAAGTTAGAAACACTTAGATCTAGAACGTTTGATAGAGATTTGAGGTTGTTCATCAAATGGTTTTGTTGGTGATGGTTTGGAAAGTTTGAGTCCGATCTGTTGATTTCTATTGAAATGGGAGTTCAATGATGGTTGATTATAGTTGTTAGCGGTCCAAAATGTAAGGATTTAAACTCGTCATTGGAGATTTGTGAGTTTGAACAAAATGAGTTTGTTCTTGAGTTAGGGTTACATGTTTTGATGATTTTTCTCTTAGATCTGAAGTTGTTGTTGTTATATCTTGGTATATTGGAGTTGAGAATACATAGATTTGAGTTGGGTGTTGTCAATTGATGATTCATTCCTTTGGGTTAGGAAAATCCAAATATTTGGAGGAAAATTCGTGATGATTTTGAGTTGGTTTGGTGAAACCAATTATTGATTTGAGTCTTTGAGGTTGATTAGAGTTAATTTGTGTGGTTGGAATCATTGGGTATTGATCGACATGAACTTTTGGTGTTTTTGGGAATATTGTCCTGTTGCAAGAACATTTGGATTTTGATGGAAATAGGATTTCTGGCAATGGCCTAGGTTGGGTCATGCATTGCATTACATTCATATTCAATAAGACCACAGTACCGTATTTGACTCTGTTGTAATTTGTCTCTGTTCTCAGTTCTGTTCAATTTTTGAGGCGACAATTCATTCACTAGTGGACTACGACTGGATTATTGGCTTGGCGTCCAAGTGAGTGGATAGCATCTTCAGACACATAGGATGTGTCTCCTAAAGTTATACGTTTTTGATGAGTTTGATCTCTGTGATAACCCATGCTAGGGGAAAATGTTTGGAAGTATTTTTATGCTATTGTGGAATGAACATTCTGTTTTGACATAAGTATGTATTTCAGTACTAAGTATTCAGTTTTTCTGAAATTGGGTATATTTTCCATGATAAGTATTTCTGTCTGAAAATAAGTGTGTTTTCTGAACTATTCAGTCTTTCGAAATCTGATATGATTTCCTAAATAAGTACTTTTGTATAAGTATGATTGTATTTTCTGAAATAAGGAATTATGTTCAGTATTGGGAAATGTTTTCTGCTCCGTAACTTCTTCTGAAAATGAAAGTGTTTTGTTAATGATTTGCATGTTGCATGTTTGGCTTTAAATATGGTTTTATAAGTTTTTAGTACAATTATATTTTTAAGATATAAGTTTTCAGTATAAGTATTCCGTGATTTGGGGCACTCTAGCTACGGGAGTTATGCGTAGCCTATGGTATACCATTGGTCAGTTAAAACTCAATTACCAAAGTAGGTGGTAACTCGTGTGGCGAGCGCAAGCACACGAGATCAATATCAAGTGGCTTTGCCACATCAGTTGGATATCAGGTGGCGTAGCCATTTCAGTTATATATCAGGTGGTTCAGTCCACATCTATTCAGTTTAGTTTTGTCTGGATCAGCTATTCAGTAAAATTAAGGTTTTGACCAGAATTTTCAAAACAAGTTCTATGTTTGGTATTTCAACTCTGTTATTTTGAATAATAATTTTCAGAGAAAATGTTTTATCCAAGTATGTTTTGGGAATCTAAGTATCCCATCTGGTTTATTAAATCATTTATTTAAGTGTGATATATTATTTATTGTTGCCTTGTCTGCAAAGGTTTCCAAAATGATTTTTTTGAAATGCTACTATAAGTATTAAAGTGTATATCTATGTATAAGGATATATTTGCTTGTGTTAGATTTCAAAAAAGGTTTTCAAAATATTTTGTGTGGGACTTGTAGCCGTCCTGAAGTGTTATCCCTCATTAGGTTTGACTCCCTTTTCTTTTTCTTTTCTTTGTTCTCTATACTTCACTTTTTAGGTGCTTGTAGAGGTTGTTGGTCTTCCTAGCTCAGCGAGGAGTTTTGTCAGCAGTAGGTGTCCCATTGTTCGGGCTCGACTCTCAGTTCTGTTATATACTCCACATATCGAATAGTGAGTTATGACTTATATTTAAATTTGAAATGGATCAATGGTTTTAAATTATATTTATTTATTTAATGATTTTATTATTATTATTATTATTATCATTAATATTTGAGAATATTATTACAAAAGCTTATTTTGTTAGGTTTTAATTTGGCTTATTAACTGTATTTGGGTATTAGTTCTGTACTCTGAGGCTTGTGCGGGATGAGCCAGACTTCCATAAAAGGTTCGCCTCGTACGCCGGTCATGGTCCGATTTCGGGTTATGACAACCATCTTCCCAAAATACTCAATTTGGGAGTCGTGCAAATTTTTTCTTAATTTACACTTCATTCAATATAATACGGTTTTATCTCATTCGTTTATTTGTAATAAATTACAAATAAAATGGGCATATACATACTTGTGTATTACCCAAACAATTGAAATCTCATTCTAATTATTTAAATAAGAACCATATTTATATGTTTCCAAATCAATTATTTTGAGAAACTAATTTCCAAAATAATTCTTGACATAAAATTTGTTTTTCACAAATTTTAAACAATTTTTATACATCAAACAAATTGGGAAAAATTGTTCTGAAACTCGAAAAATTTTGAAAAATATACCAAAAATTTCAAAAAAATAAAAAAACAATTTTTTTTTGAAAATTTCACAAAAAATGGAGGTCGGGACATGTGTCACGCGTCGACACGCGCCACGTGGAGGATGAAGACATGCTCACCACATCCATCACCACGTATCTTCACGTGTGTACACGTGTCAAAACGGGACATGTGTCACATTGTGATTTGACCACACGGATAATGGCAAGATGGCTCTACTACGTGTCATGACACGTGTCGATGAGCTATCTGACACGTGCCACATTTTGCCACGTGTCACTCTATGGGTGGTTCATGGTGATGATGTGTCCGCATTGTCAGTATGCTGCATGTCAGACATGTGGAAGCATACATGACACGTTTGCCACGTGTCGACATGTTATTAGACCGCACAAGTTGTGTGTCGCTATCAACGTGCCACATGTCGTCCTATGATTGGTCCACATCTCAGTCAACTTTGACTGAGTTGACGTTGACACTTGTCCGGTTCTGAGTGGTCTGCGTGTTTTTCTCCACCAATAGCAACAAGCCACACGTGTCATGTTGTGCATTCTGATTGGTCCATGTTTAGCCAATGAGAATGCGCCACGCGTCTTATTGGATTAGATGAAATAAATTCACCTGTAAGCTTCTCATCCAATATTTTTTTATCGGATTTTCGTCGTTTTGACAACCTTCTTGATGGAATTTCGCAACAAAATTTGGGTAGGTTATGTTTTTGAGGTCGTTGATCTCAAATCTTTTGTCAGAATTTCGAAATTCTAACTTTCAGATTTTGGATCCGGACAGTAGTACCAAAAATCGCGTTGGAAACAAAAAGTTGAATGTAATAAAAATACATTAGGCATCCTAAACAGAGACCAACAATATTTTCGAATCAAATTCGAAAATTCTGTGCTGGCTTTGATACCAATGAAGGAATTAGGTACCAGTTTAACTAATAAATAGTATAGTAAATAGGTGGTTCAAGTTACCTACCTTGATTCCGGCGGAAGCACAACAGCATACAACAACTACAGGATCAGGTTTCGATGTTGGTCTCGCGAACAAACCATAGTCAAATAGTCAACAGGAGTACTAAACTGTTTCGCAGTCTAAATGCCACGTGGATCGAGATCATCGACTGGCTATCATGGTGCAAGGAGATGGAGGGAAGGGAGAAACATTTTTCTCCCTTCCTCCTATTCTCTTTTCCTTTTCTCCTTCTCTCTTTTTTCTTCCACTTTTTCCCTCCCTTTTCTTCTCCTCCTCCTTCATATATATAGGCAACCAAATGGGCCTCCATATAGGCCCATTATGGGCCTTATTGGCTCCTAGGCCTTTATGGACCCAACTCAATTGGGCTTACCAATTGGTATCGGTTTACGGTCCCGGTTCACACCTTGACCGACCAGTTCGGTTCACCCGTCATGGGCAGACCGCTTTTCTAACATAGAGAAAAAGAAGATAAAAAAAGGCAGACAGTGGAGTTACTGGTGGCCGTAGAGGATGATGAGGATAAAAGATGAAACAATGAGAGAGAACGAGAAAACCAGAGGCGAATGGTGGTGAGGAGAGGGAGGAGATGAAGAAGACTATAGGGAGAGAGGCGGCAAGAAAGATAGAGTAGAGAGAAGGGGGTAAGGGTTTGTTTGGGAGGGAGAGATGAAAGAACATCCATAGAGAGAGAGAATGAAGAGAGAAAAATATAGAAAATATGGCGAGAAATTGATTTTTATTTGACTAAATATGTTATTTTTAAGAATTAGAATTAAAAAATAGCATACAACAAACTTGAACTAAAAAATGTGTCATTCAAGTAATTACCAAACTATGGGTGACTTTTGTTAAAATATAAATCAATTAATACATATATAATAATTAAGGATTTTTTCCAAATTTGTGATAATTGTTTTCATAGTTATTTGATAAGTACCATTTTAATGTTAAAAAAATATTTCTTAATGCCTTTATAAAAAAAAGCTACATCAATATCAATATATATATAAAAAGTTTGAGAGTTTTTCTTAAGTTTCGACAAATAATGTTTTAATTTATTGATATGTGATGTCTCTTCTAAATATTTTATCTCTTTTTCTTTTTTTAATGTAATATACCAAAATATTTGTAAAATCAATAATTACATAACAAAAAAAATATATTTATCAATATATACATTTAAAACAATATATATTATTTCACATATGAAGATAGTGAAATAATATATAGAAACGTAAGGAAATTGCACAAAATAGTCACCTTTCAAAACTTTATCCAAGAATATCCACCAAAATTTTGATAATTCAATTGTAAGTTTTCATATTCTAATTTTGCCCACTAAGAGATAACTTCGGATACAATGCTATTTTTTAGGTAGTATATTTTCATTGGAATCTTATTTTTAAGGTAGTAAATTTTGGTTTCTCTCACATGTGATAGCTCCACTTTTTCAGGCAATTACTATTTGATATTTTTGTCAAAATAATATCTTAAGTAAGGCTAAAGATATTTCTCTTTTTATTTCTTCTGAAAGTTGTAATCCTATTTTTAATATTTTTCATTTTAGTTTATAGAATTTCAGAGTTTCACAACTGTGTTTACAATTCCAAATATTAACTTTTTAAGACAATTAACTTAGTCTTTATGAAATTTCAATTAGGTTTTAGTATAGTTTCACAAACATGTTTACATGAGTTTTGTTATTTACTTAATTCTAGATTTCAATTTTTTTTATACTCTCATTTGGTTTATGTCAAGTTTCAATTAAGTTTCAATTAATGTGTACAAACATATTTTGAATTACGAAATTCAAATGAGTTTTCATGAGTTTCAACAAGTTTCAAGAAAGTTTTGGTTGCGAACAATCAACTACTGCCTGAGACATGTTTATGATTTCATCATGGTTTCGATGAAATTTCAGTTGCGAACATTCAACCCTTTCGGTTACATTTGAATATTGCAAAGGGACTTCTTTCTTGAAAATTGCAAGATCTTGTTCAGCATAGAAACCCTATTGAACCTTCATTGAAACTTGGCATAAACATGCCTGAAATATTTTTGAGTCTTGCTTGAACTTAAGTAGGAAACATTTGGGCGATTTTTCAATCAAGAATGAAATATGAAATTACAAAAGATTATGTGAAACTTCTTAAAAACTACATTGAAACTTGATATAAGTGTAGATGCTAAACAAAGGAAGCTAATTGAAACTTGAATTTTTTTAATCAACAATGAAAAAAAAAGAAAAAAAGAAGAAGAAAGAATGAAAGAAGAAGATTCCCCCTTTTTAGTCTTGCATTCATTTTGTATCTCTTGGATTTTTTATTTTGATTATTTCAGTTACTTCAAATTTGATTTCAAGAAGTTAGTGTGACACCCCAACCCTAAATAACTATGCATAGCATACATTTATCGGTACATGTATCCCATAAGCATTTTCATATAGAGTTCATTATATATATATATATATATATATATATATATATATATATATAAAATCAAGATGCAAAGATGATGAACATTTAAGGAATACATTAACAAATAATTATTAGGTATTACCACGTACTCATGAAGTTGTTGATTAAAGTATAACATTTGAATTATGTTTATATCTAAAACACTATATGATACTTGTACCAGATAGGATCAAAAATTTAATTAATAATACTTAACAAAACAAATTAACAAAAATAAGTGAGGAACTAAAAAGAGGAGAAACTACGAAAAGAGATGAAAATGAAAATAGTGTGTGTATCATTCAAATTGTAGAACACTTGTTTTAAGTTCCCATGTGGCATAGCTTAGCAGCCTTAACTCTGAAGTATCTTAACCAAGGTTCACATAATCCAAATCAATGAAATCAGTTGACATACGTAAGAATTCGGACTGAAGTCGGAAAACTTTTTGGTGGATAAGAATGAGTCCCTGATTGCATATTTATACTCTTCTTCTACCATCAAGTTAAACCCTTATTTCTATCCCAAAATGCATCCACAACACACAGAGTCAAATCCTAGTTCCAAACTCTGTCCAAGATAGCTTTGACATAATATTGAACATCAATACATCCATAGAAAGGCTTGAACAAGTTAAAGTTAATCTAGTACTCTTA
Organism: Flueggea neowawraea; assembly: GCA_948243855.1. NCBI lineage: Eukaryota > Viridiplantae > Streptophyta > Magnoliopsida > Malpighiales > Phyllanthaceae > Flueggea > Flueggea neowawraea. The sequence continues at coordinate 9,986 of CAODLS010289894.1, read as the reverse complement.
ACAATTCTAATTTAAAGCTTTGATTTGGTCTCTTTTTTTGATATTTATAGAGATGGAATTTCAAAAACTTCAAAGAATAAAAGTTGTCTACTTGGGTGTCATATACATGCCTTAAAAAAGTTTGGTTGAATTTGCTGTCGTTTGAAAGTTATGATTAAAATATTATGAACTTCTAGATTAGGGATACTGTTAGAACAAAAAGTTGGTTTGCTGATTTTGAAACCTCTAGAGACTGATTTTGGAAACCTCTAAAACATAAAAGTTGTAGATAATTAGGTCTTATAACTGCTTGTAAAAGGGGCAGCTTACATCCATGTGTGTTGGGAGTTATACTTATTTAGCTAAGACTGGTTGGACTAACTGTTTTGATTGAATAACGTTTTATTACAGGTTCAGTTGTAAATTATATTGACAATTATATATTTGGAATTAGACTTTGAAATTTTCCAGAAACAGGATATATAAATCTAGTTTCCAAACCAACAAACTTTGCATTATTTAGATGTGTGGAGAAGATGTTATGAATAAACTACTAGGGAAAGGTCTGTCTGCCCTATTTCAGTTTGTTGTCTGAATTGATTAATTTACTGCACCTTGTGTAGGTAGAATTGACAACATGACTTATACCATTAGGAAGATATATGTGTCTAGTTTTGAAATAAATTTATAGAGAACAATTTGGTTTGAAATGAATTAAATATTGTTGAATTACTAGTATATGTTCAATCTATCCTGTAACCAGAACAAGGTAGCAGTTATCCTGACTTTGAAAATTCACTATAAATTATACCAATTGAATTAGAATTCATGTAATATCCCGTCCGTTCTGACAGAAATTCAATGGTGTTATGTCCAGACTTCAGGGAAATTCGGGGTTTTGAGGTGTTAACCTTGATCGAGAATGTTGGGAGGTGGTGTTGTGTGTGCAAGTCACGTTGAAGGTCATCTGTGTGCGTTGAGGATAGTTCTACCAGTATAGATTGATGTCAGAAGGTCATCTATGTGCGCTAGAGTAGGTTTAACACGCGTAGATCGATGTCTGCGTCAGACCGTGAATGTCCTACGCACTTCTGCGTGTGTTGGAGACGTTTGTGCAAGTTGGAGGTCATTCAGACTTGAACCGTGAGTGAGCATAGTGATCTACGTGCATAGCATATGGTAGAACGCATGTTGATCCTAGATCTGAGAGGGAGGGGCTGCCAAATTTGCCATCTACGCACACAGAAGCTTCATCTACGCACGTGGAACAAGATCAATGTGCGTATAAAGAGGTTCAGCGCGCGTAGATGGGCCTTTTCTGAGTGACTTAAATGGAATTCCATGTTTTAGTTTCGAGAGTCTATAAATACACCCACCCACTACTCTCTTCTATCATAACTCATCCCAACCACCGAAATTACTCTCTCATCTACTCTTTTCCACTTTCCATCACTCCTTGTACTTCCATTTCCATTCTTAAAGTAAGAATCGTCCTTGAATCTCTTCTTTTCTTTCTTATTTTACCACATTTGTCCATCTAGGATTTTGAACGAATATTGGGGGGTTTTGTTCAGATCTTCCTTTTCTATTGTAAAGGAAGTTAGGTATGAGTAGATTAGGTTTAGTTAAGGTTGTAACCATAGGATTCTGACTTCGATTTTTAGGAATTTTGTGTTTGAACGAAATGGGATTATTCCGAGCTAAGGTTCCAGATTTGATGGATTTTTCGTCAGATCTGGAGTTGTTTCTGATGTATTATGTTGGATTGGAGTTAGAAATACTTAGATATTAAGTTGGATGTCAAGATTTGATGATTTGTGTCTATGAGGTCAAGAAATCTGAATTTGAGGGTTGAGATTCTTGATGATTTTGAGGCTGTTTATAGGATCTGAGGCTAGATCCTTGCTTAGGAGGCTGTTTGCAGCCAATATGGGTGATTGTTCGGTCAATTATGGATCGAATTGAGAGTTTGAGTATTTTTTGCATAAGTTCTCGGCGCCGCCTAGGGTTAGATGGCATTTGCATTGCATGCATACATTCAGTACTATCATAGTACCATATCATATCTTGATGTTTGTTGTGTTGTATCTGTTACAACTTTGTGTGCCTACTAGCATGAGCATCTACCCACTAGCGGTGTTTAACTGGGTCCTCACCGTTGGATATTAGGTGAGTGAAATGACAGCTTCAGACACATAGACTGTGTCTTCAAAATTCAGTATGTTATTTTGATATGTCTGGCTATGATATGTATTGGACTAATAATTATTGGGTTAATTAATAATCGGGATTATGTGATTATTAATAACCAATGTTTTGCTATGAAAATCTAAAATATATATTGGTATATATATACAAGAGTATTTTGTATAAGATGGAATAAAGGAAAACATGAGATGCATGATTGGCTGTGCAATACTATGTATATAACACTTTGATATAGGAATACTCGGCTACTGGGTATGTAGACTTTAGTAAACCAATGCTTTGTCAAGGCTCTAGTTACCAAGGTAATGGGGTGACCGTATATCCGACTAGATATACACGTTTATTGATTAGTCAGGTGGTGGAGTCCACACTGCTATTATGGATATTGATATTGGTCCCGTACTATGAATCCACAAATATATATATATATACTGTCTGAATGCATGTTGTATGATCTGAATGCGAACTTTTTTAGTAAAACAAATTTCAAAAAATATATTATGTACGTAGTGTGTATACTATATGGTATCTATGTATGGGTGCGATATTTTAAAGGGGTTTTCAAAATAGTCTTGTGAGACACGTATGAGGCGATCTGGAGTGTCGTTTCCTCACTAGAGATTCTTACCCCTTTTTCTTCTATTGTCTATGTTAAACCTCTTTTACAGGTGGCATTTTGGGCGCTCAACATTTGATCCGTACCTCGATCCTAGTGAGGCACTTCTTCTCTATAATGAGTGCCCATCGTTCAGATTCTACTTTTGTTCAGTCATTAGAGCTCCACATTGGGCTATTGTTGGGATACTGGACTACACATTTTGTATTTTGGGATCCCTCTGATGATTTTATATTTTCACTGGTATTTTTCTATATTGTATATATATACATAGACTTATATATATATATATATATATATATGGTTTTTTTTTCATTTATAAATGTTTTATATTTATAAATGTTTTCAATAAATATTTGGATAAGTTGGGTAGATTGTCTGTAAACTGAGTCTTGTGCGAGATAGGCCGAGCTTACATAGACGTTTCGCCTCGTACGCTGATCACGGTCCTGACTATGGATCGTGACAATTCATACTTTATATGGATAGAAAGATCGAAATGTCTACTTGATGAAAAAGTTATATCATATTCATTACATTTCTATAACATCAGAAATTCCAAAAAGAACACAGACTGCTTAGTTGAAACAAAACTAAGAAAAACACTTTAGGGACTATTTTGGTAAATTTTCAACAATAGGGACCGAACTGAAATTTCATATAATTAAACATGAAGAATAGAATGAAAGTAGATGTTTGTAGGTTATATATTCAATTAGTCTATAGTTAATAAATTCAACGAATCGAGTAAATCGCTAAGACATAAGGACTAAATTAAAAGGAATTTATATTTAAGGGACTAATCTATAATTTTACAAACAAATGTACTTGATATTGATTAATGTAATTTTTAATATTTATAGACCTGGAGGAGCCGAACACTCGTAAATTGGGGAACTAGAAGTCCTAAGTACTTGACACGTATAGTAGAGGTCCAGATGAGTAGAAACTGGATGTGTCTCCACTTCTTTGCTATGTGATATAAATTGCACTGACTTTGATAGTTTGTTTGATATGAGAGTATATGATTGCATGGAATGATTTGTTTACTACACTTGCAAATATATGAGATATTTGATATTGCTTACAAGTGACACGTGTATAATATTCGAATTATTTGTGAACACGCTATAGTCAAATACTTAAAATATGATGTGATCTTATCGGATATGATTTACTGTTTATCACGCACAATTTATATGATTTGATTTCTTGCTATCCAAAAACATTGATAAGATCTGATTATAGTTACAATTACAGTGAATATGCATAGTTTGACTAAAGATTATATTGGTATATGCCACTTGCATTATCGACTTAAAGGGCGGACTTGGCCAACATGCTTAAGTTCTTTTACAATTACATGATTGAGACTAAACGTCTCTACAAATACAGTATATGATTCAAGATTAAACGTCTCTACAGATACAGGACATGATTCGGGACTTAAAGTCTCTATAGTTCACAGATCACCAGCTAGCTTATAGTTTCTACACTATATGTCGCTACAAATTTACAGTATAGGACGTAGGTTGAGACTTATCGTGTTTTAGCCAAGCTCCAAAGTAAATTGAAATTGCATTCATTTGCTCTGTTGCATATTGTGTGAATAATATATATTGGATGTGTATGCTGTATGTTATGATTTACTAATGATAGTTTTTCTCATTGAGTAGTGACTCATATAAAGCGCTAATTTTTTTTCCAAGACTCTAGCATATACAGTTTTTGGAAGTTGATCAAGCGTGAGGCTAATTATTACATATACATATGGAGGATAGGTCGTCCAGTTGGGTCCCACAATCTCTCTCCTCTGCATTTTGTTATCATTGTACATACAGTTTTGGGAGAAAACATTGGGTGTGTTATCTGCACTTTTGTTTAACTTGTTTATATGTGTTGAACAAATATTTTTGTATGTACATTTGTATATGATGATCGATATAGATACATGTTTTATGATTATAATTTCATATCATAGAATGGTTATATGATAGTACAGGGTGTGACAGTTAAAAACTCCTATTTTTAAAGAGATGGAACTCCTACTTTTCAAGAGATGGAAGTCATTCACATTTTTGCCTTTTGGTGGTTATTTTTTGAAAACATTGCAATAATTTATGAGTATATGTAGTTAAAATTTTGAAATGATCATTTATAGTATATGTTTTAATTTGGTAGATTATATATGTAAAAACTTAGATCCTCAATGTGATTTGGATTTCCATTATGAAGGAGTGAATGGGTTTGGTTATTTGATCAAAAAGTTCAGGAATATGTGGCCTTCTCTCATCAAAAGGTTTGATTATAAATGACCACGAGCATATATTCTCATTAAGAGGCATTCTTTGATTTATTAAAATTATTGTATCAAGTAATTTTTGTTTTTACAACTAGCAGTTTTACACCATGAATAAATGCCATGGTTGCATTCAGCTCTCAATCTAGTTGCATAAGTGGCCTTCAACCTTCTTCCTAAACCAAACAAATTAAACCACCCAAAAATAAAGTTCACCAAATAGTAATAATCTATGAACTTTAATAGGAAAAGTGGAGCTTAAAAAAATTCTAGCGAATGTTTCTTGAAATTGCCTATTGGTAATAATCATTGTCCGACCTTTCTCTTTGATAATTTAGATTTGGGGTTTTTGATTTCCTTTTTTGTTTGTTATTTGTTTAGAGCTTTAGAAATTGTCTATTAGTAAAATTTAGTTGAATATTTTTATGTGTGTGTTGATAATGCTAATATTTTTCCTATTGAGAGAAAAAAAAATCTATTCTGCATTTGTAGCCGTGGTTTGGTACAACTCTACTCATTTTCTGAAATTTGAGCGGCCAAGGTGAGGCTGAAATTGATAGAACTTTTAGTGTTTGGGGGAATTAACTCAATTGAATGAGGATATTTTAGTCTTAAAGAGAGTTCTCTATTTAAAAACTAAGGAAATGTTTAGTTGAGAAAATAATTTTTTGTTCTCTATCTTATGTTTATTTTCTGAAATAAAATAGAAAACAATGAAAATTTTAGTTTTGTATGAACAAATTTTTTATTTTTTATTTTTATTGTTTAGAAAACAATAGAAAATTTTCTTAACTAAATAGCCCTTAAAATGCATGTTACCATTTTGTTAATGGGTTAATAATTGAACACTGGAGGAGGTAAGAAATCGTCTCGTTCAACTAAAATTGATGGATGAACAGCGATGGTCTTTGAAATACGATGATCTATTAGTTAATGTTGCTAAACCTGAAGAACAAAATTGTTAATTTCCCTTAACCTTAATTATCTCATGAGACATTATCTTAGCTCTAACGGTCATGAAGTCTGTCATTTAACCCTATGACTTCTAACTTTACCCTTTCTCAAGCAATAAATCTAGTCAAAATATTAATTCTTAGGTTGATCAAGTCTAAGAATATATCTAAGAAGATCAAATGATAAATCTAGTCAAAATATTAATTCTTAGGTTGATCAAGTCTAAGAATATATCTAACAAGATCAAATGAAGATCAATAGAAAGTAATCATTGGGTATAACAATGCTAAACCATCACATAGTCACACTGAGTCTAACTTAATTGAGCAATAATGCATGCTAAATTTTACATGGTTAATCAAACAAGAATTTCTTGTGTTCTTACTCTATTTGTGCTTAATTTTTTATTATTTTTTTTCACAATTTTGATGGAATGTGTAGAGTAAGCAAGGATTTATGGACACGGATATAAATAGGAGAAAATGGCATGAAAATAAGGCTTTTCAAGAGAAGAGAGCATGACGAAAAGGAGAAAGTAAAAAATCAACGAAAGTTGGCCATGGCTGGCACCACTTATGTCAACATGGCCATGGCGAAGACATCTTCATAACTGCACACTCAAGCCCACAGTTAGCATTATAATCGTGGTGAAAAGCTACCCAAAACCACAACCGTAATGCCAACGCCATGACAACGGTGACTATAAAGCAAGGAATGACGAAGAGAAGCAAGGAAGTGCACCATGGTCAATGCCACAGCGGTGATGATGGCTTGTCTAAGGCCACGACCGTGGCCATCACCACCACCATGGTCGTGGTGAGAAGTAGAAGAAGGCCATGACCATGCCACTCAAAGACCATGGTCGTGGCCGTCCCAAGCCAAGCAAAGAAAGTTGTAATGTGGCAAGATGACATTTTTGGAAAGAATGATGCTAGGGTTGTCATGTGTGGGCACCATATAAATACTCCATTCTTTGCCTCTTTGCAATCTTATTTTCATCTTTTGAAAGTCATCAAAGAACATTCCAAGTTTTCAAGAGAGAAAGGCTGCTTCTATAGTGAGAAAGGAGTCTTTTTGAAGAATCATTGGAGCTTGAAGAGGATAGCTCTTGATCACTCCATCATCAATTCTCTACACTCTTTGTAGCTCGGTGACAATGTCTCTTTACTATTTTCATTTCATTTCTTTTTTTAATTTAATTATGTTAGAAACTTCTAGTTAGGACTTAAGCATGTAAACTTTAGATAATTATTCACCATGTTATTGATAGGTTTTTTATGTTTAATGTTATATAATTATATGTTTTGTTTATTATGGGTATTTATTTAATGAATTTATTTGGATTTGATACTATTATGATCGGTCACCATAGTAGTGTTATTTGATAAAACTAGGTGATGGATCAAAAGAAGAATCTTAGGTGAGATCTAAAACTACTTATCAAATTTAGGACAGGTGATCGATGAAATGCCTGAGAGACTTAAAGGAACTAATTTAGTTAGGTCTAATCAAGAGAATTGACTTGATAAATGTAGATACTACCTAGATTACCTCAAAGAGAATTTAGGAGAGCGAAGTGGTGAGAACACTCATTTCCCTTAATTCCATCAATAGTTTAGTGAATAAGAATCCATGGAGCAATCGTAAAGTCTTAACACTTTAATCATCATTAATTTATCTTCAATTTGATTGTTTGCTTGACATTTGTCTACTTTGTTTAATTTAGTTGTTTAATCGTGAGTTTTATTATTTTGTTGTCTTCAATTAGATCACATCTAGTACTCGTCCAAGTGGTATCGATAACCTAAGAATTTTCCAAGAGTCAAAAGTACACTGATGTTGTACGCTTGAGCTAGCATCATTTAATGCTATTAGGTGTGCTTAAAAAGCTAGGAATTCTTAAATTGAAACTTCCTAAGGTTTCTTTGCAATTGGCCTACCAGACCATTGATGAAGTCAATGTTGAGCAAATCTACTTGCATAGTACTTTGGTAACGTGAGTAAATGTCTACTCATCAAAGTTCACAACTTTGGACTTCTACTTGCTTTATCTGCCCTTCTGTGTGCTTAGAGATTATATGAAAATCTCTACCTTTAGGATGTTCACGTCTACTTGCATTATGATCATATTACATGCGTAGAACGATTTATTGGATACACTTGCATTAGGTCTTGCAAATATGCATGCTCAGCAATGCAACTGCTTATGTAGATGCTCTCTTTATAACACTTACATACCTAATATTCCCATTACATGCATAATGACCACAAATCAGAGAGTTTGCACCATTACATCTCTTTCATGAATATTTTGTGAACACCATCATCAAAACCGAACTCAACAGTTGCTACAACAATAATATGAATAATTAGGAATGTAAAGCATCTTTCCTCGATTCCTGTAAAATAAGAGAGATCAAAGGTCAAGAATCACTCATTGATGTCACTTTGACGCTTAAGTTAGTAGGAAAAGTGAAACAGAGTTTTGGTGTAGTAACAATATAGTAGAATGTCCCTGAAATGGTGGAGGAATGGCCTATATATAGAGAGTTGGGAATAAGGCGTGGAATGTTGAACCAAAGGTGGTTAACATTTGATTACTTTTATGTTTTGATTAATGTACAAAACTTAGTAAGATTGAATTTAAGAAAGAAAACAAATTCAAGATCAATTAAGGCCAAGAAAAATTAAGAAAAACATGTTGGGACGTTTAGGACTCGACCCATGATGATTGAGAGTCAACAGATGCATGAAGAAATCATTTAAAGATGTTTCAGACCTTGAGTAGTTGATTGGTGGAAGTGATGAGTCGACTGGCGAACAAACATAAGCTATAAAAGTACTTGGTAGTCGACTGGTGGACCATAAGTCGACTAATGAAGATCATAGTTGCTCAAATTGACTTGAAATGATATTCACGTGATGTATAACTAATATGTTCTAAATTTACATATTTAATCAAGCAATAATGTATCTATTTTCATCATTTAAATCATTCTTTTGTGGTGAAATTCTTATGATGTTTATGATGTGTGTAGGATGATTTAAGTTGGGGAAAATGAGTGGAAGATGGTGAAAAAAGGATGCAAAATGGAAAGGCTTTGAACGAACGCGAGAAAGCCTAAAGAAAATGAAGAAAAAAAAGCAAGGAATTAGCGTCACGGCCGTGAGGGCCAACTGTCATGGCCGTGACAAGTGAAGCAAAGTGGCAGACTTGGGTAGAATCTTGTCACGACCGTAAGGCCAGGAGTGTCACGGCTGTGACACCATCATGGCCTCCCTCACAGCCGTGACACAAAATTTAGCTGTGCACACTTCGTGGGCAGATTTGTGTTATGGCCGTGACACTCATTTGTCATGGTCGTGACACACTCCAGAGGAAAGAGAAAAGCATGACGGCAAGGTCACTTTTTGGTGGATAAAAGGCATACACTTGGGGCATTTTTGGACATAATGTTATTAGAATTTTACCACATGTCAAGGGGTATTAATACCCTCTCTCATTCACTCTTAATGACTTTTTTTACACTTTACACACTACATCTATTTTTTTGGAAGAACACACTTCTTCCTCTTGAAGAAGAACGTTCATCTATGGTTTAGAGGAAGGAAGAGGAGAACTTGAAGGCTTGAGGATTTCTCTAGAAATCAACCTGGAGAAGCTTTCTCTACACCTTATTCTCCTTATTCTCATTGTTGTCTACTATGATTTGTGTTGTATTTCATTGCTTTATCTACATGAACATGGTCATGGTAGCTTAAACCCTTGTGTTAGGGTTAAGAGATGTAGACTATTGATGGGTACTTGTTATATTTATTAATGGGATTGATGAATTTCAAGTGATATCTTGTGTTTATGTTGGGTTGGTTTAATGACTTGTTTTGTATGAATATTGTTATGCTTGATCACCATAATGATATTAGTGACAA
>CAODLS010289872.1:0-23209 GCA_948243855.1 Flueggea neowawraea | reverse complement strand
TGATTGGTGTAATGGCTTCACAGAGGCTTCCTTACCCTGCAAGGGCTTTTGACATGGCTCACTGTTCCCGTTGTTTGATACCTTGGCATAAGTATGGTATGGCCTCCATATCATTTTTATGTTCTGTTGCAGATGATAGATTTTTTTGTTGTTGTTGAGTAGAGATGCTTTACTACCAAATGAACTCAGAATTCTGCTGTTCTTTTCTATATCTTCCCTTGATAATATATTCTTGTGGCCTCTTTTTGCCTTGTCTACAGATGGTCTGTATCTGATTGAAGTGGACAGAGTTCTTAGGCCTGGTGGATATTGGATTCTCGCTGGCCCTCCTATTAACTGGAAGAAATACTGGAGAGGTTGGGAAAGAACTCAAGAAGACTTAAAACGAGAGCAGGATGCAATTGAGGATGTGGCCAGGCGTCTTTGCTGGAATAAAGTGATCGAAAAAAACGATCTTTAAGTTTGGCAAAAGCCCATCAACCATGTTGAGTGCATTAAAAACAGGAAGGTTTTCAAGACACCACATATATGCAAGTCTGATAATCCAGATGCTGGATGGTACTTCCTCAATGTTCATCTTGATCCCTACTTTCTAGTAACATGGTCATGCAAGTTTTGCTTCTTAATTTTGAGCTCTGATTAATCATTTGTATGATCATTTTCTTAAATATTAAGGTACAAAGACATGGAAACTTGTATAACTCCACTGCCGGAGGTAAGCAGTGCAGATGAAGTTGCTGGTGGTGCAGTGGAGAAATGGCCAGAGCGTTCTTTTGCGGTGCCTCCCAGAATTCGCAGTGGTTCACTACCAGGCATCACTGCAGAGAAATTCAAAGAGGACAATGACCTCTGGAAGGAAAGGGTGTCACATTACAAGCATATCATTAGTCCATTGACACAGGGACGGTACCGGAACGTGATGGACATGAATGCATACCTTGGTGGATTTGCTGCAGCCTTGACAAAATATCCCGTGTGGGTTATGAATGTAGTACCTGCCAATTCAAACCAGGACACACTTGGTCTCATCTATGAACGAGGTTTCATTGGTACGTATCAAGATTGGTGCGAGGCATTCTCAACATATCCAAGAACGTATGATCTCATCCACGCCAGTGGCGTGTTCAGTATATATCAGGACAGGTAAAAACGTTGTGTTCAACAACTATCTTTCATTTGATTGTGATCTTAAGGCTGATATTTGTCTTTGTGATTGATTTCAGGTGTGATATCACCTACATTCTGCTGGAGATGGATAGAATACTGAGGCCGGAAGGGACGGTAATATTCAGGGATACAGTAGAGGTGCTAGTGAAGATTCAGAGCATAGCAAACGGGATGAGATGGAAGAGCCAGATTATGGATCACGAAAGTGGACCCTTTAATCCAGAGAAAATTCTTGTTGCTGTCAAAGCTTACTGGACTGGTGAATCTAAGCAAAGAGGACAGTAACATTAGATTGACAGTGAGTTGTAATTCAATTTTTTTTTGTTTTGTTGTTGAGATCAATATTTATGCTGTCCGAGAATACTTTGGCATCTCGAATGGAGAATCAATAGATATGGAAGCCTCATGTGCTGCATTCAAATATTGCAGCAGAAATCAATGTGGACAAGAACGTGTCCAGACGTGCATTTAACCACTCTTTGATATGTGCTTCTCTCTCCCAAATATAATCTTATGGAAGTGGGTCTAAGTAGGGGAAAAACTCTGATTAACTAATGTAACATGATTTGGACACAGTAATTGTAAGTGTTGATGCACTACTGATTTGAGGTTGACGCGTAGGCAGAGTTGGGAGAGGCAGGAATTGGGTGGTCTTTTTCATGCGTGGCTTCGATTATGGATAATCTGTTCTAACCAATCTCCAGGTAAATCCGTACAAGCTATACGGAGATTTGCTTGTGACTTGGGTTACTTGGGCAAATCGATAGAAATTGAGAACGCAGCTTACAACAATTGTTCTGCTTCTACATCTACATACGGTCCTGGTCTCTTCTAATATGATGTTTCTTGCCAATAGAAGTGGACAGTCTTTGTTTAGCATTACAACGGAAATGATAATGTGACGGTTCCCATAGTGACTTTGTACAAGTCTTAAACTCAAAAATGCTCATTAACATTTTAATTACTTGTTAGATTAGTGGACGGATAGGAAAAGATATGGAGGTGGGAGATGCAGAAATAATTTGACCAACTGAAAGAGGAAAGCCAACTAACTTTAGGGGGTGTGTGTTTCCCACCTATTCCATCCTACTTGTAGAATCCAAATGGGTTTTAAGGTTGTGTTAGTGAAGTGCCAGCATACTTAAGTTGTAACAAAATCTTTAGTTGATGGAGATAATTTGGTGTGACTTCAATTTGGAAGGCCTCATTTCTTCTTATCATCAAGCTCAAATATGTATTGAAAAATCAAAAAAAAAAATCAAGCTGAAATATTTATTGAAAAATAGATTGATAAAGTTGAGAAGGACAAGAAAGCAAGTGGGTGGGGTGGGGAATAGAAGCAGCTGCTGTGCTGATGATACAACACCACTCCACTAGTCTATCTAGTCTAGTAGTATAGAAAGATGAGTTGAAGTTCAACTCCACAGAAAAACTTAAATCATACTATAAAAATAATATTTAGGAGAAAAAGAAAGGAAGGAAGGAAGATAGAGAGAGCGAGAGAAACCGAAACCCCAAAGCCAGTTTGGAAAGACAAGAATACGAACAAATTCCCAAACAAAACACAGCCACCACTACCGCCACACCCCTGCACACACCTCTCCCTTCATTCTTCTTCTATTGCTGTGTCCCATCCATCCTTCCTAATTTAATATACTCTGCTCACACTCCACCTTAATTTTCCATACCAAACTAAACATTCAACCTCAATCCAATTGAATGGCCAATACGACGTCGGAGGACAGGGAGACTGAGATTGAAGATGAGATCAGAAGAGTTGTGGGGCAGGCCAGGCAGCTCCAGGATTCCGCTGCTTCCCTAATCTCCAACTCATCTCATGAAGAGCAATCGCTTCGCCAGAAAGCTTTCTCCCTCGACTCCTCTATCCGCCGTTGCTTTTCCCTCCTCGATTCCCTTCTCTCCCAAAACCTCATTCATCCCAAGCTTGCTGACAAGGCAAAATTCCTCCCCTTTCATGTTCTATTTTCAAAATCTCCTTTTTTAACACGCGCATGTTATTTAATCCAATCCCATCGGTTTTGCAGCTCGAAGATGATTTACAGAGAGCCAGATGTATTGTCTCTGATGGCGACGCCTCTGCTTTTCTTCCTGCCAACTCTCAAGGTCCTTCCTTTTTAGTTTTCGATTTCGCTGCGAACCAATTACTCAAAACACACTTTCCTCTTCGTCTAATACTACTTGCACATGCATGTAATATATGTACTGCAATGCCTGCAGGCCGATTTCTGAGAATGTTTCTGGGTCCGATTAATGTCCGTGCCTACCGCAAAGACGTCCAATTGAAGGTTAAAGAGGAATACAACAGTTACAGGGTATGTTCTAATCTATCGCTCCGATTCAATTCTCTTTCCTTGCCTGATGATCAGCAGGCACTGCGATTCATGAGTGAACAAATGAAGTCATTTGTTTGTTTTTTCGGTTGCAGGATAGAACTGCACTTCTCTTCCTGCTCTTCCCAGCGGTTCTTCTGGTTCTAAGATCTTGGCTGTGGAATGGATGCATGCCTGCTTTTGCGGTTCAGCTCTATCAGGTACTCATTCACACTCACTCACTATTCTATTAACATATATTGTTCATCTACATCATTCCCATTTCTTTATTTAGGGATGGCTGCTGTTCCTCTACACTGGCTTGGCTTTGCGAGAGAATATACTTAGAGCCAACGGAAGTGATATTCGCCCTTGGTAATTTATGTTGCCCGCTCTGCTCTTTTCTTCTTTTGACCTCAATTCTGTGGATGACAACACTTGATTTTATGCCCCAAAATGCTGTAGTTATGAAATTTATGCTTTACTTATTCACATAAAGGCCATCAAGATTCCTACTATATAAGTAATGCCATTTGATTTCTTGAGATTTGAGGATGTCAAGAAGGTGCTTCGTTTGTGACTGTTGTGGTTCTATTTATATCAGTGTCAGTACAGTAGTGCAGCTTGGCTCTCTTCTTTGATGGAAAATCTCAATTGTACATTTATCATTGTATATTTCTGCTTTCATATTTTTCTTTATGAGATAACAACCAAATGGTCTCTTTAAAATCCTTAGTACGGTAATAAGTAAAGTAATTGGATTGGTGATTTCAGCTCTATGATTAGTAAGCAGAGTGCTAATTGTGGCATCACTGTGGAAAAGAGGAAAAAAACAGTATAAGAGAGAGTGAACAATCAATAATTCCTTGGAGAATCTTCAAACAAAAGCCTTTTTTTCCACACTTAATAATTTTAGATCCTTGGCTTCCAAGTTGATATTTTTGACCTAGCCGTGAGATATAAGGATAATCTATTCTTCTCCTTTTGCTCATTGTTCTTTTCTGGAAGAGTATGATGAATGGGGTTTGTTCAGGTGTAAGTGTATTTAGTCATTAGTTAGAAAGCTGGATAGAGGGATGAAGATGATGAATGGGGTTTATTCAGGTGTAAGTGTGTTTAGTCATTAGTAAGAAGGCCATTTAGAGCGACGAAGTTGATGAACTATAAGGTCTATGTGGGGCTATTAAGCAGATTTCTCAAAAGTAGTGGAAGAGTTTGGATAGGTGTTCAGAAAGAGCCGTCTTCCCTTCATATATTCTATCTGTTCTTTGGCTGCCCCCCCTCTCTCTCTCTCTCTCTCTCTCTCTCTCTCAAGAATTTGACAATAGTTGATCTGCTATTTTTTTTCAGGTGGATTTACCATCACTATTGTGCTATGGTTATGGCCCTTGTTAGTCTCACATGGGAGATCAAAGGACTGCCAAATTGTGTTCAGAAGCAGGTTAATATTTTCTCGTCACATACTAATTGATTTGTTATTTTAAGATAAGGAATCTTAACTTTTGTACAGAGAGGCGTCCAACTTTTCTTGCAATGGGCTATGATGCAAGGAGTTGCAATGCTTCTACAGAATAGATATCAACGCCAAAGACTTTATACACGCATTGCATTGGGGAAGGTACCTGATATTATTTTCTCACTACAAATGTGCAGCTACCTTATGCATTTTTATTAATTTTTAACCTATTATTTATTTGTTTTATATTGTTTATACTTTGTATTTCTCATTTGTGTATTGCATGAGATCCTTATGTGTATCATATGGAGCATCTTTGTTTCGCATGGATGTATTTTGGTAAATAGATATTGATCTTTGTTTAACTGTTCTTTTAGGCCAAGAGAATGGATGTTGTCTGGGGTGAAACAGCCGGTGTGGATGGCCAATTATGGTTGTTGTGCCCAATTCTTTTCATTCTGCAGGTGACTCTACAATCCTGACTATTGCTGAATTGACTGCTATTTGAATATTTGATTAAAGCAGAAATGTTTAGTCACTTTTAAAATGGGTTTGCTTTCATGAATTAGTGATGTTCTCAATGTGGTTTGGCACACATATGCTAAGTATTTTGAGAATGTTTTGGTGAATATGATGCTAAATTAGCAAATGTATCTTGTTTGAAATGCACCCCATGTGAGCTGATTCTCAATTTGGTTAGGCCACATGGCCTGACTATTGTGCCATGGAGGAGGAGGGTGCCTCCCAAGGGTTAGATTGGAAAACATTAGCTCATTCACTTCTAGTAGAAGTATATTATATGACCACGAGTCCACAACTAGATCTTTTCTATCATACTATTCTTTTATGTCCTCATCTAGGTGAGCAGCCTTTCTGGAAACAAACCCTGACTGTGCCCCAACATGGCTCTAATAACAGTATCAGCGAAAATCATAATAAATTGTCTTTTGGCCCACGGCCTTCTTCCACGTAGGACACTCTCAGGTTGAAACTTTGGACACATGTCCATAAAACATAAGGTTTCCTTGAATTATTATTTGCATTCAAGTTCTAGAATTCTTCATGATGTTCAAGTCTCGTAAATTGGTTGATTTAATGGTTTATTTGCTGTGCATACTTGAGAATGTGAACTTGACTAGGGGTTAATCTTATCTTTCTCATCCTCATTTAGGGTTTCGAGGCATATGTTGGATTACAGTTGCTCAGGACTGCATTTGTAGGGGTCATTTCCGAATGGCAGGTAGTTTATTGTCCTGTTTCTGGGAAATGCTATCTTCTGGTTGTTAGTTACATGTATTTGTGGAAACTATTTGTGGCAGGTAATTTTCTGCGGGATCCTTTTGGTTTTCATGGCAGTTGGGAACTTTATAAACACAGTAAAAACACTTATGGCAAAGTCAAGGTTTAAGGCAAAAATGAAAAGAAGTAAGAGCAAGCAGGAATTGGATTGAATCATTTCTTATTTTAGGACTACTCATGCATAGTTCTATAGAATCTCGATTTTGTATTTTTACTGGAACTCAAACATGTTTCCTTGAAGCTGAGGCAATTCAAATTTCTTAATAAAGCTTGGTTTCAAGATAACCATTTTATCACTTGTCTTGTTCATTCAAAGCAAACTTGAAAGTGATTTAGCTTCAAGTTGATCCTTTTAAGAGTTTGGATTTTCATTTCATCTTAACGGAGGGTCATACAATTATGCTTGAAGAACCGAGCTGTACGCAATTATTTTTTTTTTGGGGAGGGGGGGGGGGGGGGGTCGGGGGGTTGGGTTTAACAATTATTTAATTCATTTTTTAGTATAATTGTCTTTCTCCTTTGTTATCAAAATAGATGGCATCAATTTTTTCGTTCTTTTGATCTCGCAGTTACAAGTTGGATATTTGTTTTAAAAAACCCTAGAAACTCATCCAGTATTGATGGATAAGAAACATCAGTATAGGAGTTCAAACCTACGTGCATCCGAAGGATCTCTGTCTAACCATGAGGGCATATGCCGAGTTTAGAGCAACAAAGTCAGCTAGCCGATTGGCTATTCTGTCAATAGTTCGGGAAATAGAACAATAGTTAAAATCTGCTTGCATCCGAATGATCTCTTTGATGATGTGTCCACTCTGAGTCTTTTTAAAATATCTGTAATGGTTATACAATATTAAGTAAAAAGGTTACTCTCTAAGCAAAATGGTTAAGCAAAATGCTCATAATTTTTGGAAAACCGGGTCTACCTATAATATTAATGTGTGAAACTTAAGTTCATCAGTTATCGGATCGACTGTTGAGCCTGACCAATTAATAGTAATTAATTGTGGGTTTTTTAATTGAGCCAAGTAAGTTCAATTATAGCGAAGCTTAATATTGAAAATATCAAGCAAGATAATTTTTAGACGATATAAATAGAGGTTTAGCTAGGGCTGCCATTTATTTGTCTGATTATTTTGTGTGGGGCGACCTTATGATTTGGCCTTATCTTCTATTTTGTATCAGATTTTTCTTGTTAATTAATGAAGTAGCTTATTCCACTAAAAAAAAAGGGATATAAATAAAGGTAAGAGGGAGAAGGAGAAGAAAGAAAAATGTTCTTTCACTCTCCCTCCAAAAACATGTTCTTCTCTTCCTAATAGGAGTCGCCCCTCTCCTTCCACCTCGAAGAATCCATTCTTCGTTCGTTGTTGATTTTAATCACATGTGGCATCTACAATGCAGACTAGTCGAACACTCCTGTCTGAAACACGATCGTGGTTTGCTCATGAGATCGCCATAGAATCCGATCTTGTTCTTGCTCTCCTTGTTGTCCCATTGTCCATTTCCGTTATGTTGGAGGTTAGTAACTTAAACCAATCTATTATATTGCTCGTTGGTTGATCGGTATATGCGTTCCTTCATTGGTATTAGAGCACCAGTTGAGAATTTATGTATTTTGATGGTAAATCCGTGTTGGTCTCTGTATGGAATGCCTACTGTGATTTTATTGTTTTTGAATTTTTGCTTTAATTGTCTGTTTTGATTTGAGTCTGTTTTAGGCGAAAATTGAAAGTTGGAATTCTGAAATTCTGACACCACCGTTGAGATCAGCGACCTCGAAAACATAATCTGTCCAATTTCGTTGCAAAAATCCGCCGGGAAGGCCGTCTAATTTGTGGAACTCTAATATGAAAATACTGAGTGAGGTAGCACAAATGAATTTGTTCATATGATGCATTAAGGCTTACGTGGCAAACATCTAACAGTTGAGGCTAAACACAATGACACTCAAATTCTGATGCATGGCATAGGGAAAAAACCCAGTCAACGATGGTTGTGCACAACAAGACCAAGTTAGAGGCCGACACTTGACAAATGAAGTCGCGCAGCCAGCCGTGCAATAGACAGGTGGCAGAGCTGATTGGACGGCCATGCCAATAATCAGGTCCAACCAAAAGGTGACACGTGGCGAGTAGAGCCACGTATGCAGACACCTAAGCGACATGTGTTAGTGCTGACAACATTACTCTATCAACGCCAATGTCCACTCCTATGTCAACACATGGTAACAAGTGCCACATGGCAAACACCTCATCACCACATGGAAATACCACCTAGACCCACCCATCCACGTCATCTATATGTGGACCAACCAAGGCTCGACACGTATCGTTGTGTGACATATGGCAATAGAGGGGATGAATGTGCGTGGGAGTGCGTGGATACCTCCACGTGGCACGTGTTGGCACGTGACACATGTCGTGACCACCAAATTTTGTGATTTTTTTGGTAGAATTAAAATTTGGATTTTTCTAGATTTTTTGGTATATTTTTCACAATTTTTTAAGTTCCAAAACTATTTTTTCATTTTTTTAAATATTAAAAATTGTTTAAAAATTATGAAAATTTGGATTTCTTTTGGAAACTAGTTGTCAAAATAATTGTTTTAAAACATGCGAATATGATTTTCATTTAGATAATTTGGATAAGATTCCAATTATTGGGATAATATGTGAGTATGCATATATCCGTTTTATTTATAATTTATTACAAGTAAATAAATGGGACAAAACCATATTGCATCGTTTGGACTGTGAATTAAGGGAAGAATGTAATTGTGCATTAAGTGTGCAATGGTGATAAATGTTTTATTACTTCATAAAGAATTATAATTCTCATCACTGATATCAACAAAGTCATTGGTCCATACTAGGATTTCATAGAAAAAATGATTCTTTAAGTGTCATGGAAAGATACTTAGAGATTCTAGATAGTAAAACGAATTGAGATTGGATTGTCCAAAATCGATTCATGAAAGCAAAGAAAGATCGTGAGAAGTGGGAGATCCACTTTATGGCCGTATGATTAATAGAATTCTTGCCAAGTTGGCATGACAACTTACGGATTCTATTCTTATACATCGAATGATGGTCAATTCTGTACCCAATTGGTAGACATAGATTTACTACTATATTTGTGTAGTGTTATTCTTTGGATATTTTTAGAATTATTTGTGTGTTAATACTACCCAATGTTGACTTATGTGTATTATAATTGAGACTGATTATTTGGATTGCATGTTAGTTCAATAAATGGTGCTTATTGAATTTATTGTTGTGGCTTATTGTTGTGTTGATATGCTTTAATGTGGCATGCAATATTTTATACGAAATATATTGTCCAATTATTGAGTTTACCTTAATAATTGAGATGACCAACATAGATTCCCCTATGTCAAGTGGACTTTAAAAGTAAATCCGAACAGTTATTATTTACTGTCTATAAAATTAAATATAACATTGTTAATTGTTAAGACCGAGAAGGTAAATGTGCACCTAGAGTACATTTCGGTTCAAAGCTTAACAAGATGCTATGCTAGTTTAATTTTAGTTGGATAGTAAATATATGTGTATTACTATGACTTACTTGTGTGCAATTATGTCTTGTTGTTTGTCAAGTTTATTTGTGTTGCTCATTGCTTGTAAAGTTGATTGATGTCGAGCCATACAAAAGTGTATGTTAAGCTATGTTGAGTTTAGGCGACAACAATCATAAATCCCAGATTATGAAAAATCTAGTGGTACTCTAAGAGCAAGAACCTCTTGAACCTTTTGATCTTGGTTATGGCCGAATTCAAAGAGGATTAGAATACCACTCAAATATATTTTGGATCGAAGTCTATGAAGTGTTGAAGTAAGAAATTTTCACTACACCTATCATCTTGTTAGCACAAAGGATGATGAATTCACTTGGTTACTTTACAAGTATCTAGATGTAATGTATTTACAAGCTGCATTTAAAGAGCATTTGGTTGGTGTGACACTAATTAAACTCGCGGTCTTTGACCATCGACACTCGTACTTATTATAAGTGTCATAATCATGCGAGTAGAGGTGTAGGGCCTATATGATTAGAAAGCTAATGGTGCTGATTATTGTTTGATCAAGGACAATGTCTAATACTATTACTCACTTCTTGCCTAGAAGTTAGGAGAAAATCGAGTTGCACCTAATCCACATTTATCTCAAACATGAGATTGTGAGGAATTTGATGATATCTTATTCTATTGGATAAATTTCAATACAAAGGTAAGGGAAAGATTTAATAACCTAAGTCCTTAAGAAGTGGATACTAGACATAATTTTGATGAAATCTTTGAACATAAACAATGTCGGCATTTTGCAAGTAAAAATGTTAACTTCCAAAGGCGCACCATTTATGAGTTGATGCACCTTTAAGGTTATGTTCCTCAAACTTATGCCAATGAAAAGATTTACCTTGTTTAATGTTCATACTTGAATTTTGTTATTGACTGGCGATTAATTCAATTTTAAGGATCCTGACAATGAAGTTTTAATGTGACTTCATTGGACCCCAACTAATTCCAAGAAAGAACAAGTTGAGCATGCAAGGAACAACTCAAAAGTGGGATTTTAAGATTTTGGCTTATGCAAGCTAGTCTTGTGCAAAAACTACACCTTTTCTTGCACTAGATTATGTCGTAATCATTTTGAAGTTTGCCTTTCAATCTGTGTTCTAATAATAACAGGATTTGTTAGACGATGTTTGAGTGAGGGACTACTTTGGCACTAAAAGTGATTTCTTAGGAAAAGTAAAGAACCTAACTATTGAAAATCCTAGTTTCTATTCGCTGCTACTTCACGTAGACATGAGGGATTATGTGAAGTCAATGCATGTAACTCAATCAGATTGGCAAAATTGAGTACATAGATTAGCTCATGCGGGAGTATTAAACAATTGTATAAATTTAAGTTGTCTAATTATGAGCATTGCATAGAGGAAATACTATAGAGAAAACCCATTTTTAAAGGCACTTCGAGCTGAAATCTCATTGCTATTAATCTGCCTTTTGATGTTTCACATAAAAAAGAATATGAGGGCAAGCTATACTACTTCATCACTTTTATGTATATGATTGTGGAAGGTGCTATGATATCTATTTGATTTCTCATAAGTAAGAATAATCAAGTTAGTTTTTACTTCTTACAACTCAAGATAAGAATCAAATAAACTTTTGTGGATCAATTAAGGCCATGATCATCTAAGAGATGAGTCCAAAGCTTTGTGTCATGAAAGAGAAGGGAACATAAGATGTTTGTTTTTACAATCTATGAATAATCCATATAGCGAAAAGGAGAAATGAAATTCTCCTCTACATGGAAAGAACTATGATGACAGATGCCACAACTTTCAAAATCCATATGCCCTCCAAATTCGTTACTTGTACATCTCATAAGATGTGGATTAGTTGAATGCATGACCTAACCTACTTGAAACCAAGAGATGTATCACCATTGTCCATGAGGCTTAAGTTTTTAGATACCTAGCTGTGTCAAAAAGATACTTTCTTCGTGAGACGATAGAAAATGACATAGTAATGAGTTATAAGAAATCACATTCTTAAGGATTATATTTCGTAACTGGGATCAAGCGGAAAAGATTTCAGTTTCTTTGAGACTTAGGAACTAATACCTTTATGATCATTTCATTTGAGTAGGAGAATTTTTGAGGAGTGCGAGGAAAGATGATGAGAAAGAAAGTTAGGTAATGTAAATTACAACCTTGAGGTTATAAAAATCTCAAGAGATCGATCCAAGTGATTATTATCTCCTTCTCCGAAGGAGATACATCGACTAAGTCTTGGAGCAATTCAACTACTATCTCATCTACTTCAAGAATGTACAGATTTTCCTGATTCTGACTTTAGTGGGAGCAAGATTCCTATTTTTCAGTGGGAGTAGGAAACTTGAATCCAGTAGGAGTTCTTATATGGAGCTTAAATCCAGTGGGAGAATTTTAAAAATGCATAAAACTAAAAGGGATAAAGTCTCACGACTACATTTTTCAATAAACTAATTTATCATGATTCTTTTAGTAACCCTATAAGTCAAGAATGAACATGCGAGTATGTTAGAGGTTCACTCATCCCTATGAAGGTTTTATGGATTAATGCAATGAAAGTGCGAATGACATTTTAGATTAAACCGTGTTTGAGAACTTGTTAATCTATCCAAAGGGCGAGCACCTATTGGAGATAAGTAGATACTTGAGTGATAGATCGAGTAAGACATCAATAATTGCCAAAGGGGATTTAGTTAACGAGATTACAAAGTCTAACTTGTTGAAAGATTTACCTCCACCGAATGTAATTTTGCTATTTGGGCTTGTCTATACCTCGACCTACATCAATTAGATGTATAAACTCATTTTCTCAATAGAGAATGTGAAGAAGAAACCTATATGGTTTAACCTAATAGTTTTATCGTCTAAAGTAAGACCTTAGACATTTTTCGAGAGGGATGGTATATTCGTATATGTTGTGATAATGTCAAGTTGAATCTTGTCATTCTAACATTTTATGAACATCACACTCATAGCTAGAAAAAAGTATAGCATACATGAATGACTCCAAAGATTGGTTGTGATCCAACTTTGAGATTATTGATATGGGTTACCCTTTAAGTCAAACTCTAAGAGATTGTTTGAGTGAGTTATTATCCTTCTCTAAGAGGGATGTATCAACTAAGTCCTTGAACGTTTACAATGCAAAAATGTACAATCCATAAGTGATCCCGTGACTAAGATCAAGTCTCTTAGCATTCATGTGTGTCCATGAATGATGTGAAAGGAAGAACGTGTATGAAATGTTCTCCATACAAATGCCATGTGAATGTCTTTTATAATATAGTGTATATGTGTTGATTACGAGGCTATGTCTTGTAGTACATAGGTTTATACCTAGGAGTGTATAATACATAGAATTTGTTATGTAATCAAACAAGCTAGCTAATATTGATCCAACACATAAAAAGGGTGCTGAAAAACAATGAATGAGATACTTAGATGTTTAAAAGTACTGCAAAGCACTGTATTATCTTAAGAGCTTGTGATAAAATGAGACATAGTTGCTAGTTGGACAACTGTGAATGAGATATTTTGGTTTCTATTTAACTTTTCTCCTTGTTTTTTTTTTTCCTTTGGGTTTTTATTTATTTATATATTTTTTAATTTATTTGGTTTCTTGTTAGTTTTATGTTGGATTTTTACATATTTTTGGTTTATTTTTCGTTTTTGGTTTCTTTATTATTGTTTTTTGTAACGGTTTCCATATAAGTTTTCTCATTACTTTTGTATTTAGGTTTTTATTTAGTTTTATATTTTGTTTCACCATGAAAATATTGTAAAAAAATCGTAAACCATAAAAATACCGAGATTTTGTTCGTTAGTTTGTTCGTTTTTTAAGTTTTTATTTGGTTGTTGTTTATTTTATTTTTTTTATTTGTGTAGTATTTTTTTTAGTGATTAGAAGTTTTCATTTTTTATGTGGTTTTTATGTTATTTTTTCTAGATATCAAAAGAACCAACCAAAAAAAGACAAGATGACAAAAATAACTAAAAGAATCATTTCAAATTAAAAATAGACCAATTCAATTATAAAATAAAAATAGGAAGAAAAACAAGAAGAAAACAAATTAAAAACAAAAAACAAACAATTTTACTGTGAAAAAATTCTTAGTATAAGTTGAAAAAGTCAAAAGAGGACCAAAATTGAAAAAGTCAAAAGAGGACCAAAATTGAAAAAGTAGAAAGAAAAGGGACTAAATTGTTCAACAAATTAAAGAATAAAGATCTTGTACGGAGGCTAAGAACCTTCGTCTTGAGAGAGTGGATAAACTTCGTAAGCTATCTTATTTTGTAATTTGCCCAAAATTTTATTGGAAAAATCACACTTTTATTAGAAAAATAAATTTTAATTTTGACAAATATCATCTAAGATTTTAATTTTAAAAAATACCAAAAAAACAATCTGAATCTTACAAATGCCATATTCGTGAGAAATTAATTTTTTCGCAACAAATGAAATACAACAAAAAAATATATCTTATTTTTCAGAGGTCTCCAAAAAGTCTTCAGAGATCTCCAAAAGATCATCAAAGGTCTTCAAAGGTCTCTAAAAAGTCTCTAAAAGTCTCCAAATACCACAATTTTTTTAATAAAAATTTGATTTATTAAGTTTTTGGTGTAATTTTTTTAAATTAAACTGAATTATTTGTGTATATATTCGATATACATGATATTTAAAAATTTTAATTTATTTAATGATAATTAATTTGATGTATAAAATTGTAATAAAAGTTCATAACGTCTTCATAGGTCTTCACAATTGGTCTTCGAAGGTTTTTACAAAACGTCTTTGGAGGTCTTTAAAAGGTCTTCAGATGTCTTTAGAAGGTCTTCAAAAAATCCGAATCAAAAGATCTCCAGAGGTCTTCAAAAGGACTTCAAATATCTTTATAAAGTTTTCGGAGGTCTTCAGAAGTATTAAAAGGTCTACATAAGTTTACAAAAGTGTATACGACCTTAAAATTAAGTTTACAAAGGTGTTCAAAAAGTGTTCAAAAGTCTTCATAATGTACAAACTTGTTATTTTTAAACTTAATGCAATTCCATAGAAAACTACAATGTGAGAGACTAAAAAAACAAAAATACATACAACAAACCCTAACCACTACACAACGGCGACATCAAATCTTAATCTAAAATTAAACCTGTCACGACCCAAAATCGGGCTATGACCGGCGTATGAGGCAAACCGTCTGTGGAAGCCCGATCCATTTTGCACAAGCCTCAAAGAACAAAACTGAACGAATTTATTTCTAACCATATTAAAATCATTTATAAAAGGTTAATAAGCAGAAATCCAAACTTGCTTAAAAACATAAGCTTTAATAATAATAAAGATATTTGATAAATAATAAATCATGTTAAATATCAAATAACTCTACAATACATATACTCACAAGTAAACCGGTATGGGGTAACTAACAAATAATAATAACTGAGCCCGAACAAAAGGGCATTGACTGAATCTCAAAATGCCTCACCAGGTGTCGAATGTCGATAGATCATAATCAACCAATATTACCTGCAAGTAAGAATACAGGAAAATAGACAGAAAAGAAAGGAGTAAGAACCATAGTGAAGAAATGACACCCTAGAGCGGCACTGGGCCTCACGCAAACCGTTTTGAAAACAGTTTGAAAATATCACATGCGGATATAAGTGTATATACGTATACAAGCCAAGTACAAAATAGTAATTTCGAAATTAATTTTGAAATTGTTTGTAACTAAGGCAAACAACAAACGACAATCGTACGAAGATGTTTATTTTCAAATCATAGAACACAAATCCAACATATATTTTCAAATCGTATAACGCAAATATCGAAATATTTGGTCTCAAATCTCATAACACAGATATTAAAATATTTAGATGCAAATAAGATGTCTCAAATATCAACACTTCGGTTTCAAATCGTATAACTCAAATATCAAAATATTTGGTCTCAAATCTTATCATACCAAAACTAGTCTAACATGGGACTACTATCATAGTCAATGTGGACTCCGCCACGCGATCTTATGTGGTCTCCACCACTGGTCAAAATTCGTGGACTCTACCACTAATCAATATCACATCATGTGCCGAGCCGGGACAAATGGCTACCGACATCCCTAGTATCTGGGAGTTCTCAATGCATTGGTATCAAAGGTCAAGATTTACCCCCGTAACTGAGTTGTTCCACGTCATCATAATTAAATCATAATTTTACCAAAAACGTATTCGCAAATTTCAAATACATATTCGTGGTTACACCATTATCAAATCATACAATAGCTAATTTCATAAATCAATAGCCAAAATGAAATAAATAACCTTTATTTCATAGGAATACAAATTTAGCAGAATATTTTTTTTTGGAAAAATATTTTCCTTCTTATAAATCAGAATACTCGTATTTGAAAATATTCAAATATACACATACAAACAAGCGAAATATTAATTCTGAAAATCATACTCAAATTCAAAAGGAATAGTCTTCAAATATATCAAATCATTCACAAAATATTTATTATCAAAATGTTTCAAAGTACTGCACAAAGTATCCTCTACAGAGAATATATTAAAATCCAAAATCATAATAAATATCTAACATGATATTATTTCAAAACCATCAAAATTTCCAAAGAAAACTAAGTTTCCACAACAAAGTTTTCACATAGATCGGATTTTAGAATTTTTCAATCCTTTAATTATTCAAATTACATGCTGTAGTCGTAGCACAACAAAAATATATATAAGTTAGAAGACACAACCTATGTATTTGAAGCTGTCATTTTACTCACCTGAAAATCCAAACTGAATGGCCCAAACACGTACCACTGGTTGCCAACTAATCTCGCTGATCAGGATACGAAACTGAACAAATATATATCAAACAAATATATATTAGAAATAAATTAAAATACAGTACTGTGACTATACCAAATACTATACAATGCAAATGCAAACTCGGATCCTCAAAAGATCCCCAAAAATATATTTTGAATGATATTCTATCATTCTTAATACAAAATTCAAAATATAAGTAAAATTACAGTTTGGTTTCCGACCAATATGAAATTACGTTTTAGTCCCTGAGACTTGACAAATTATAAGTTAGTCCCTAAAATATTTAGGATTTATTATTTGATCCTCAAAGTATTTAAATTTTATTTTTTAAATCCTCAATTTTTCTAAAATTGTATTTTGAACCTCATATAAAATGCCCCTAAACAAATGAACCTAAACTTCCTAAAATTTATCATTTTACTACATGTAAAATATTGCGTTTAGTCCCTAAATGAATTTCCAGAATTTTGGACAACATCAGTTTTGGTCTTCACTTTTCAACCAATCAAAACACTTCTTTTAGTTCTTAATTTTCCAGAATCACGAAATCACTTGTTCAACAACTCAGATTCATTTCCAGAACATCAACTCACTTCCAGATTCACCAAAATCATTCATCTTCCATTTACTCTCATCTTTGGCCAACAAAATTTTATCATCAGTCATCATGAACCATCCAGAATAACTTTATTCATATTTACCAACTTAAATCTATTAACATTTAACAAGCCAAGCTTCAATTCTGTCCTAAGATGATCCAGACCGAGACTTTTGCTTCCCTCAAACCCATTTAGATCAACAACTTCAAATGGTAAGTAAACAACAAATGAAAGCATCAGAACAACTGAGAATCCATTTATTACTTGGGTTTTATGAAGAGAAAAATGCCTGAAGACAGAGAGAAGTGATGAGCATCGGGTTTGGAGTAAAAACTGAAGAGAGAGAGTTGAAGTGGGCGGTGGAAATCTGGGAATTTAAAGAAAGTTACGGTGTTAAACGGTGCTTGGGCGGCAGAACTGATATTTAAAAGAAGAAATGATAGTGTGGGCGGTGGAAGAATGATTGAAAAGAAGTTGCAGCTGGGCGTGTTCCGATAAAATTTTCGGCTTGCCCAGAAAAATAACCCACGGACGACAGCTACGTGAGGCGGCGACAGCTTCAGTTTACACACAAAGAGCTGGCTTTGACACAAGCACAGACGATAGCCTAGTAGCGCGAACGATAGCTCTCCGTGACGCAGACGACATGTAGCATGCCTGTCCAAACCAAACGACCAATCGCTCTCCTCTCTATCCTTCTGATTTTAATTCCAATTTTTAACCAATTTCTACCTAATTAATCAAATCTAATCACCTCAAAATTTTATTAATTAACCAATTAACATTTAAAACACCAAAAAATTAATTTTCCACTATAAAAATTATTTTTCAAAATATTTAAGAAAATTGTCAAAAATTAATTTAAAAATACCAAATATTACATATTGTTTTCTAAATAAAAATGAAAAATTACCAAAAATAAATTCCTCAAAATTCAAGATATTACAAAACCGTAGCCACCACCCAATCACCACAAAAAAATCTCAAAAAAATACACAAAGCGCCGCTCATTGAAACAAACCTTAGCCTCCGTCTGAGCCGTCGACGCGGCCTCTCATTAATCTGCAAAAAATAAGCAAAACCTAGCCTCCATCTAACTCAGTCAATGCCGCCTCTTACTAGGTCTTCTCCGCCGTTCACACATTTGATTCTCCTCTGGAATGGATCTACAACTGTCTTCAAACTGCAACCTCTCTCTCTCTCTTGCAACAACAACTAACAAAATCATAGATTAGCACCAAATCTGCACCAAAACAAAATCATAAAAATGTTCTCTCAACAACAAATAACAAATCTACACAAGATTTGCCGCCCCCGCCTCTGTCTACCTTCAGCACCTCCATCTTCTCAGTCACCAATCAATCTCGTTCGTCCGAGGAGGAGGGAGAGAACGAAAGCCAGGGAGAAACCGAGAGAGAAAGAGACGGTGGAGGAAGAGTGGAGATGATGAGAGGCAGCCAGGACGGACGAGTGAGGAGAGAGAGAAGAAGTGGTGGCTAGGGCTGTTTTTTGAGAGAGGGAGTGAGAACAGAGAGGATGAGAGGAGGAGAGAAACGAGAGAGTGAGAGAAGAGAGGAGAAGAGAGAGAGCGAATAGAGAGAAAAATTTTGAGAAAATATGACGAGAAATTGAGTTTTATTTTAATAAATTTGATATTTTTTAGAATTAAAATTAAAAAATAATATAGAATAAATTTAAACTTAAAAATATATCATTTAAATAATTAAAAACTGTGAATGATTTGTCAAAATTTAAATTTTAATTGTGACTCTGCATAATTAACTCAATTTTATTTGTTCAACGAAAGGGGGCGGAGGTTTCGGCTTGGCATGGGTCAGTAAGGCCACTCTAGGACGAAGACTCGCTCATCCTATCCCATGTCTACCAAATATTGGCCCAACACTCTCCTTGTGGAAGAAGATTTTGATTAGAGGTTAATTTTAATTTGCACATGAATTTTTTTGAGCAACAGGTTAATTTGTATTTATGAATTGATATATCATAAATGAAGATGATGATTCTCTACTCTAGGGCTTTTACCCTTGCATCATGATTTCTTTCTTTCTTTCTTTTTTTTTTTTTATCATTGTCCTCACCACTTTTACTAATAAAATCCACTGATAAAGATTGAAGAATGAAAGAAAGAGAAAAAGAACAGAAAAATAAAAGGTTGAAGCTGCTGGGCGATCCCAACCAAGGCATGTGTCTCAGCCCTATTTAATGTTTATGAAGAGTTGATTAAGTAGTTCCTCATGCTTGAAGGCATGGATCAGGAGGTAATTAACAAGGCAGGATGCATGCATATATAAATGATAGTGTTAATGATTTGAAATAGATTGTAATGAATGAATGAGAAAAGGCATGGCTTGGATCATGAGTTGGAGAGGAGCAAAGCACGTGGGTAGGGCACACGAGGATTGATGTTAGTGCTAATTGCTAAATAGAAACACAAAGACGTTTGGTTGTTGGCATTTGGGAAAAGTTATTATGCAATTTGCAAGTGGAAATTATTAGATTTCGTATATGCCTACACACTTCTACACATTTGCTTCCCTGTCATAATTCATACAAAAATAAATGGCATAGCGGAAACGATAAAGTAAGAAGGGATAAACACTGCATCTTTTGATTTACGAAAGAATATTAAAAATATTTTTTATAATCCTGTTAATTCAACAAAATATTAAAAAAATAGACATCAAAATTTGTTGATTTAATGAGATTACCAAAATTTGGAGAGGAAAAGAGGGTAACACGCCGTTCAATATTTTTAAGCAGAAAAAACTGCATTACAAAGCAGTTCTGCAACTTGATATAGTCTAATAAAAATGTCTTAAAAACCCTTAATAACAAAATAGACATAAAATAAAAAAAAACATTAGAAACGGCATTAAAAATAGAAACTCCTAGGGAAAATTATCAAGTTCGAAAACTTTCCGAAAATGGAAAAAAAAATCTTACGAGGCTTGATTGATGGAATTTGGCCAAAAAGCGTTGTGTGTCAGCAACAAAGCAGTTCTGGGTTGTGTACTTGTGTTCCTTAGCTCATTTCTCATCAAATTAGGTCCAAAATACATCAAAAATTCACTATCGAAAAGTCTTCATAATTACCAGAACATCACTACTATATATTTTTTTTTCAAATTTCTCTAAGAAAACACAAGCCAACTGTTGGCCGCATCAATAAACTAGCTACAAATCTTGATAAAAAAAAATCATCACATTTGCTTGCTAGATCTTCCTATCTCGATTACCCTCTTTCTTCTTAATCTCTGAAAAATCTCTTACTTATCTCTATTTTTTCAAAAAAATCTTAGAAGTTGGCTTTCAAGACATGGTTATATTCCCCATCACCAGTTGTCTCATTTTGTCGATGACAGGTTAGGTCTTTGGCCAATTTTTTGACCAATAGAGAATCCTCAACCGCCTTTTTGGTGATCTTCTCTATTTTATTCTATTTAATTCAACTAATTTATCTTAAAATTTGAACTCACTCTAATAACACTCATTATTCAATTCTTTCATTTAGTATTCTATTACAAATCGCTTTGACAAAAGTTACAGTATCTCTTCAAATATAAAAAAAAATTACTATTCACTCCCTACTAAAAATAGGATTAAAATATAATAGTTAACCCCTTCATTTAATATTTTATTAGCATTGCATAAGTTTTAAATTAAGTTAAAATATAAATAGAAATCAAAAATATTATCTTAGAGCATTACCAACAGTTTCTCTATTTTAGAGAGCTAAAATATATTATTTAATTTTTATGTATTATTTTTTTTTGAAATTGTGTATTAGAGAGAGAAAATATTAGAAAGTGAATATTTTGTTGATAAAGTAGATAAGTAATATTAAATAGTAAATAATAATTCTTTAAATTTAGTGAGAAACTGTAGATTTAACATTGTTAGTTACTCCCTCCTTTTCAAAAAGAATATTTTTAAGGTTTTTACACACATATTAAGAAAATGATTAGATTACATTAATTATAGTAATATTTTATTATATTAGCTTTATTTATTCTAATGAAGGTGATTGAGATGTAGTTATTCAAAGTAATTTAATAGAATGATAAATATAGAAGAAAATAATAATTTTTTTAATTTTATGAAATGTCACTTATTTTGATAAAAAATAATTTATCTAAAAAATCATTCTTTTTGAAAAGGAGAAACTATTTATTAGTAAAATATTAAAAAAATGAGTTAGATTGTAGTAAAAATATAGTTGAGTTTAAAATTTGAGATAAACAGTGAGATAAAATATTATATTTTGAGGAAAGAGATAGATGAGTATATTGGAATGCTCTTAGAGAGTTAGAACAGAGAGACTAATGACATGCTCTTACATTCTCTAGTTGTCCTCACCGTCGATCTCAAGTTTTTTCTGCCTCACACCTTAAACTTTTTATTCATCGTCCAGGTAGAATCAACACTTTTACTTTTCAGTTATGTCCAAGAATCTTATATGCATGCATGAAACCTTGAGCCTAACTATTTGTATATAAGAATGAAAGTAAAGGCTTTGGACTCTACTGTGACAGGCCAAGTTTCATAGCCATGAATGCTTCTTCTAAATGGAGTGGATGATTTAGAAGTTTATATATGCAGACGATGATGATGCAACAAAGAAGCAATAATTGGTTGTATTAAGAGGTCGTTAGCTTGAGACAATAAACAGGTGAAGTCCCTTTCAAGATATTTTCAGAGAAACTCAGTACCCATTCTCTTTATTTCTTTTCCAATATGCACTTACCTAGCTACTATCCATTGCAAAGAATGTTTGCTCTTTTCTACATTGCTTTTGGGTGTAAACTAATATGTAATTATTTTTTCTTTTATGAGTACGCATTAGGATCATTATTTTTTCCGAAAGATATATCACCCCAGATACCTCATAACTGTTCCCAATATTAAATAAAAATATATTAACTGTAGGTCTGTAAAGATAATTTCATCACAGGAAATAGTTATTGAAATTTGGACCAGTTTTGTGAAATATTCTCTTCCAGTACACAATTTTTATTATTTACATTCCACTTGGTCCACTTGATTGAGAGTATCAACAATGTGTTAAGTTGTCAAATTAGAAACCCCGTTATGATTGTGTAGGGAATAGACTCATAAACTGTGGATAGAATTAAGATAAATAATTTAAATCATGATGACAAAAGTATATGATTTACATAAAACTTGAGCCATACCAATATTTTGTATGGCGAGAATATGATGACAACCAAGAAAAGCATAATTATCACAAGTGGAAAAGGAATGGAAAAAGAGAGTTGAAATGTTACAATTATAATAAGAATGAATTATGAATGGATCAAGTCCTAGAAAAAGCAGAATGTGAATTGAAACCAAGAAAAAAAGGCATTCTTATTAACGAATTTTAATTGGTATACTAATTATATAAATATAATTACTCCCTTTCACTTCTGTTTGTTCTTACCTTTCCTTCTTTCTTTTTTCTTTTTTGAATTGCTTGTGATCTCTAAATGAGGACCAATTGCTGCAAAGGCGAGCTTATTGAGTATTCAAATCAATCTGAGGCTGTCAAACGGTCTTTTTATCCAACAACAAATCAATAAATTAAAAGGAAAAAAAAAGAAGAGAAGAAATGATTCAACTGGAAGGAATTGGCTAAAAGAAATCATAGTGTGGGGAAGATTAAGGAGAAGAAAGTGATGCTAAGGATTTCCGAGATGGGTGAAGGGAAAGGGAGGAAAAAGAGGGAACAAACTAAGGTTTTGAGGTTAGATTGGTGCAGAAATATATGTAATATGGTACACTTTTGGTGTAGGAGAGAGGATGGTGACTACTGAACCATGGCCAGGAAAGATGCTGGTGGTGCTCCATTCCCTCTTCCGTTGGTGTTCTGCCTCTGAAACTCTATCTTGTAAGCCATCTTCCTCTCCTCTTGTAATTCACTC